>OY804598.1:31304019-31477343 GCA_963680895.1 Fragum sueziense
TTAAAGTGTAAACAAGGATATATTATACACTATCTCCATTATTATTGTAGCATGTGGTATACTACCCAACATTGATAACGGACAGTTTAAGTTACATACAACCGGTGCAAGCACTGATACCGTTGCGAGACTGGAGTGTGCAGCCGGCTATATGCAGAAACCTGATCCAACACCGCAGTTTGAACTACACTGTGACACAGACGGTCTGTGGAGCCCAGATAATATCAACGTAACGTGTGAGATCTTAGGTAAGTCACAGACACAGCGAAAACATCTTTATATATGTAGTAGAGTTTACCGGTAATAAAGAAGAGATTCTTTGATAAGATAAGCCGAATTAAACACAAATTACAAAGGTTCCGTTTCCGTATGATTTTTACCTGTTGAGTGGGACATGTTTCGACTCCTGTCTAGCAATATCGACAAGGTGTTTCGTGAAATAATTTGAACAGATCTTTTTATGAGATAGCCTGCAAACGTACACTCAGAGCTACAGATAAGTGTGATGAAGGCATTCTAGCTTTGTTATTTCAATTCCAAACCATATGTTGTGGGTACTCATTTGAATCGTCTCGACGAGACGATTCTAATGAGAACCCACGACATATGGTTTGAAGAACAATTCACGAAATATTGCATTTTGAAAAACCTTTGTAGCCTCTTATCTGGAGTTCTGCTACAATATTATGCGTGTTTCAGATTGTGGGACTCCAGATAAGACTGTACCACATGGTTACTTTGTTGCCTTAAACGGTACCTACTTCGGTAACCAGGCTCTGCTACAATGTGACAAAGGATATAGTCCACAGAGTGACCCTGCCTTTATACAATGTACTTCTACAGGAAGCTGGTCAGACACATCTATGCAATGTGTACAAGGTAGTAACAGTAAGTGTGTAAGTGTGCAATATAATTATCAATGGTTATAACAAGTTATCAGTCGTACCTTGTTTTAATTAAGATTATTGGTTAATACAGTCCCTTGGTGATCACCGATTAAAAGCTATATTCATCATTTATCTAATCAAAAATGTATGTATTGTTATGATACCCATTCGTTCTTTTATCTGACGTACCATCATTTATCTAATCACAAATACAAAATATAAATTTCTTTTTCGTTTTTAAAAAAATATCACATGTTTTGACACCAAAGGAGAAGGGGTTAATTAATTAATAATTATTAATTAACTTAACCATTAATCGGTTTATAAGCGTATATTTTCTATAGAATATCATTATTTAGGAACTCATGCATTTCATGATAATCTTTAGAATACATGATAACGTATTACAAAAAGGTTTGTGTATGTTTATCAGTAGTCCTCCAATTTTCACTTATAATAAAGTGTTTCACGTTTCAAATTATCTGATTTTGCAAAACTTGAACGATGTTTTAAATGATAGATGACCGATCTCGTTCATGTGTTATAAGAGATAGCCTGTTTTTTGTACAATTTGACATTTTGTCACCGTTTCTCTTTGGATTGTTTACCCTGTAGGATTCTCCTTCCAGTTTGTGAGTTTGGTTGGTTAAAGTACGACAAAAGCTGTTACCTCTTCGTGTTGACGGAAATGAATTACACTGATGCACGAGTGGGTATTTGTGTTTTTGACGCGTCACGCTAAAATGGACTTTTTCAGAACTCCAAAAATCTAAATTTTGACAAACTTGTCAGACTCACCACAGGTCAACCGGATCCTGTATTCGAAAAATGAAGATATAGTAAGATAGGGAAAATATTCTGGATTTGAAAAATTACATATAAGTGAAAAGTTTCGACCCTAGTCTGGCTGCGCGGACTGTGCAGACTGACTAGGGTCGATATTTTTCACACTTCCTATAAGGTCCCTTTTAGCGTGACGGGTCACATTTGTAATTATTTTATGTTAATTAATTTTGGTTTCAACAATACTTGATTGTAGTGATTGTTTTATAGTTTTTTTCATTGAACCATGTCAACCCCAGTGTCGAACTAAATATTGTACAACCAATTGTGATATTAACGCGCATAGATTAATGAGAATTAAAGCCAAATCAAAATCCAACTAATATTTTTTTTTCAAAAGATTTACCATATTTTTGTATACCTTTGTACACCTTTGTCAACATCCATTTAGTCGTCTTCAGCAACCTTCGAATTGTACCATAATAGTGCCGTTTGGTAAAGACTTAATTGATGATTTCCAAATCATTATCCCTTTCCCAAACAACAAAATTTAGAGTAATCAACTTCAAAAGCTGTCACGAATGACAAAACGGATGTTATTAAAGATATGATTTGTGTAAAATACGGTGCAGAAAATATTGAGACAGAAGGAGAAACTGCTGGTTATCAGCAGTTTCCTCTTTTGTTTCAATATTTTCCTAAGCCTTTTCTATTAGGGACGTCAAATCCAGGTCTTGTTTAGGAAAGGGTTAATTATTTGTGGCATATGTTTTTTTACTATCAGAGACTTTGCCTGGACCAAAATTCCACGTTAGTACAGGTTGACACGCTAGCAGAAAATCTGTATCTCAAAGGTATCATGTTTCAGTTCGACCAGCAGAATCAGTCTCCCAAGTACGGTACGTTTTTTTCTTTATATACTAAAAAACACTGCTTAACCCTCTCCCAAACAAGACCTGGTTTTGACGTCCCTCATAGAAAAGGTTTGAGAAAACATTGAAACAAAAGAAGAAACTGCTGATAACCAGCAGTTTCTCCTTTTGTCTCAATATTTTCTGTACCATATTTTGCACAAATCCTATCTTTGATGACTTCCATTTTGTCATTTGTGGCAGTTTTTGAAGTTGATAATTCTAAAAATTTTGTTGTTTGGGAAAGGGTTAAGAGAATTAATGGAACATTTTGGTATTTTATTGGACATTTTTCTTAGATTCATCTGTTACAATGAACCAGGCTCTACCTTGTGGAACAATAAATTATCTACCAACTGATGTCAGATTAAATTATTTCAGCAAATAATGATAATGGCAATTGTGATTTTTGATCCTTTATTAATCTAGGTTACTGGAATGACTTATTTGAAACAACTGTGAACGGACAAGAGGTCTGGCGGGAGAGTAACACTCCACTAAATCCATTAGGTAAAATACAATTGTTCTTCAAAGAATGAAAGTGACAAAAAATAGATCGTGGTCTATATAGGGACCCAAGCTAGATTGTTTAAAATGAAAACATGGCAAAACTGTTCAGGTGAACTATCGTATGAAAAGGACTACGCGATAGTGTATACTGTTTCTGTACAGCGACAGTTGGTATTAACACATTACCAAACGACAAAATTTCAACTTTTCCAAACTCATAGATGTTGCAGAATGAAGGTACGTATTTTAATCATTTTGCATGGAAAATATTGTGGGAAATGGATAAATTACTTGTCACATAGAAAGTTTCTTGTGGTGAGTCAAAAAGAGTGTGGTAATGGGTTAAGGATTACAATTAATCATTAATTACCAAACAATTTGTTCATCTTTGTGCATCTTCGGGCGACATCCGCGCACATAGTTGACCAACACTGATGGTGTCAATATTTAGGCAGCTTTCACTCTGGCCAACATGTATAAAAAAAGACAGAAAAGTTTATCATCAAATTAAAAAAAAGTTTCTCAGATGACCATATGAGACGGAATTGAAAGAAGGTGAAGACTATGTAACAAATAATGTGAGAATTAAAGAATAAAGCGATGAAAATGTTTAACGCAAGGGAGAAAATGCAGCGCGCTGGTCACGGGTCTGAAAAATTGGGGTATGTGTGAAAATTTTAGTTTTGGGTAGTCTATCCCTAATCATCTTCGCAAGCCAAGGGTGACATCTACGACGTAACGTCGTTTCTGTATTCACCCTTGGCGTATTTAGTCCGATTTTCTTGGTGCCTTGGAAAGCGTTTTCATCGGTTCCAGCGAGGTCTCGCTGGAACCAATCAGATTGTCGACTGATACATTTGTTATGAGTAACCAATTCATGACAACGGGAGGGAAAAAACATTGCATTTGCAACTCAAAAACGTGAAGATGGGCGATTTACCTAAGAATTTCACTGCAAAAGACAGGAATTCCATATCTTTAATTGACGAATTATTATACTTTCGACAATTCGACCAAAAAAGCAGCTAACTTTTACCTAGTCCGCATGACGTATGACGCGAAAGACAACGCGCGCTAATGACGTCATCAATAATGGACATAGACAACCAGCAGAACAACCGCTAGGTGGCGCTTCGCGATTTTAAGAAAATCGGACTAAATCCGCCAAGGGTGAATACAAACGTAAGTGGGTTCAACTTTGGCTAGCGAAGATGATCTCTAATGAGAATCACGTCGGAATTATTCGGACGACGTCGTAAACATTCGGCGATGGAACGGTCCACCGCCGAAGGTTTACGACGTCGCCCAAATAGGTTTGTTTTTGTTTATGTAACGAATGTTCATGGAGTCACACAAAAAATTCCGACGTCTCGATGAATTTAATAAGGGGTGGACTACCTTAATAACGTTTCCGTAATTTCAGCCGCCGATTGGCAAAGTACCCAGCCTGATGATAGAAACGGTAACCAGACGTGCACAATGTTCTTCAAGGGATATCGCTACCAATGGGCCGACATTGAGTGTGATGCCGTCGGGAAAGCTAATAATATTCACGAGGACGGCGCTAGAATGGCTAGGCCACTTTGTGAGAAGATAATTTAAGGTATTCCATCCATCAATGGATACAATAGATACCAAATGTTTCATACAAATTCGGGCGATCTTCGTGGCAACAGAAATGGACGAGTGTATACCATCGTTAATTTACGTTGTCATGAAGGACGTCCGAAGTTTCAGGAAGTGTTTGGTAGCTAATGATGATTGGAATACCTTAACCCTTTCCCAAACAAGACCTGGTTTTGACGTCCCTGATAGAAAAGGTTTGAGAAAACATTGAGGCAATAGAAGAAATTGCTGATCATCAGCAATTTCTCCTTTTGCCTCAATATTTTCTGTGTCAAATTACACACAAATCCCTTCATTTTTAATATCAATTTTGTCCTCTACAGCAGCTTTTAGATAGGACCGACCTAAAATTGTGTTGTTAGGGAAAGGGTTAACGGACTAAAATGGTGTATTGCTGGAAAGTGTTTACCTTTATAAGTCTTTCCCTTTATCTTGGCCAGCAAAAAGTGTAATACATGTACATACAAGACAATCCGTTGTGAATTTCAGCAATGAATTGCGGTAAATGCCCCCCTAATCCTGGAAATCAATGGTGTAGGCCTAGATAGAAGAAATTGCAATTGATATCTTTAAAATTGATAAGATAATTAGAGCTACAGGAAAGAGGGTTGGTTACTTAGAGCTTTTTAAACAGCATATTATTATAAATTGTTCATCAAACCCACATGGTGTATGTACTCATAAGAATTGAGACGATTCAAATTAGTACCCACAATATGGGGTCTGGATTTGAAATTTTAAAAAGAACGTCACACCCTTTTATCTGCTGCTCTTAATGATGGTTGCTTTCCAGACTTGCCCCTTAAAAAAGAAAGCCAGTCAATATAAAAAACAAAAACTTATATCAAAAAGGATTACAACCCATCATTATGTACAGAGTGTCCCAAAATTAACAACGCTTATAACTTTTACGGTCAATTAAATATGGCCGACATGGTGGACGTACTTTTTGAGGCTCTCACAAAATATTAAAATATTACAATAATAGAGAAAAAATAATGTGACTTGGATACTGTGAAAGTGTATCGGAAACATAAATATGGATTATGGATTTTACAAAATGTGAGTTTTGATACAGAAAATCGTTGTTTTGATGATTTTTCCATTTCTCGTTGTTGAGAAAAGAAAGAAAACTGAGAGGAATTCACTGAAACTTGTAGATAGATATAACGGTACGAAACTGTGAACGTAAACAGTGGTTACATTAATCGGATTATATACTGTGTATGTGATATCCATTGTCCATACTACTCCATAATGGATGATACCCAAAACCAAACAATTAGCTGTAACGGTGTATTTGGGCAACGTGAACGTGAACCAAATTCAATGAAAGAAAATACAGAACTAAAAATCCCTGATAATACGGGACCACAAAGGGAGATAATTCATGGAAGTAATGTAGAAATACAAGACAGAGTTGTGTCCCCTATGGAACTGAACACAAATAGAACAGTGCGGGAAAACGATGGGCTCTGTGAGTACGATTTCACGGATATTCTTGATCCCGACACTCAAACAATTAACGATGAACTGTCAGAAT
The DNA here is from genome assembly GCA_963680895.1 of Fragum sueziense. Classification (NCBI taxonomy): domain Eukaryota; kingdom Metazoa; phylum Mollusca; class Bivalvia; order Cardiida; family Cardiidae; genus Fragum; species Fragum sueziense. Next base: position 31,310,280 of record OY804598.1, read on the forward strand.
TAAGTGAATTGCAGCATATGTTTAATTCTATGACGGCCAATGAGTTCATGGACAAACTGATCATAGACAGTTGTAATTCCGAGGCGAAACTAGATGAAACTCGGCTTCGAATGTTCGAAAATGTAAGGCAATACGATGACTATCCTTTCAATCGAAGTAGAGAACTAAAACAACGGAAGAATACCCGTTCAGGTGAAAACCCCGTCACCAAACTCGCTAGAGACATTCACGTGTTACTCTCCGTTATCGAAGGCGAAGAGTTCGAGGTACTGAACGATCTCCTTAGTAACCCAAAGAAGACGAAACCTGCCCGTTCCCTGTCCAGTACTCCGATGAGCCAGAGTCAATCCACGTCACATTGTGGCTGTCAACACGAGATACGAGCGCTAAAAGAGACACTATCTTCGTTACAAGCCGAATTACTCCTGTTGAAACAAAGACAAATAGCTATAGAAATCAAGAGTGATAAAGGTTTAAGTGAAGCTAATTCGTATATAAACGATATTAGATCAAATGTTGAAAAAGAGTTCAGATCCATGTCAAATAGTATGGGTGAAAGTATGACAAAGTTGCAAGGCTCGATATCAGATACAAATTTTAGATGTAAATATAGAGCCCAATCCAATGAGGAGAAACTGAGTAATTTACAAAATCATATTTTGACTCAGAATCCGATTACGCAGGATACCGATAGGCATTTGTTGCTTCATAAACAATTGGAAAATAATCATGAATATCATACATTGAACCATGATAACTATGCAATGCAAAATTCAGAGACTATGGATTCTAGTATCCGGTTGAATAACAATACAGAACCCCAAGTCACTGATGACATAAATAATCCCGATAGTATTATTCCAAATAGTAGCAATTCAGATGACACAGACAATATTTTTCACGCCATTATCACTACAGGCCAAAATGCCAACTCACATCCCGACCAAATACTGCCAGAAATACAAAACCAAGCCAATGTTGATATACCCCCTGACCCTACCCCAAATGTTCAACAAGCAAGCAAAGCTATACCTAGCAGAATCACACAGCGAGCGAATAGAAAAAATTCGCGACAAAATGTTCAAAGCAACACAAAAACATATCCAAAGAAGAAGATTAACTTCAGTATAATAAATAAAGAACTCGCCGCGCAAAAAGAACGGCGTCAACAAGAGTTTGACTACTACAACAGTCGTCGTGTGTATGATGCAAATGTTGCCGAGTATCAGGACGACGAAGCTGACGAGTCAGACTTTGAAATGCACGTGCGAAAAAGACCCAAAAATTTATATGTTGGTGGATTTTATCCCTCGATAACTGAGGAAAGTGTAGCCGCATACATAGGTAAAAGAGGCCCGAATATCAGAAATATAACGATTTACAGAAATACGCGTTATAATTCAGCGGTAATTAAATTACAAGTAGAAGATGATGAAAGGACATCTTTTCTTACGGACAACCCATATTTCTGGCCAAATGGTGTTGTATGTAAACCTTGGCTCCCGAAAAGTGTACTCAAAGCCCGAGCAAAATCTGCAAACAGTAGGCGCAATAATACATACGACAATTCCTACTACGGTAGTTATAGACCAGACAATGCCGATTAAATCATGGACAAGCGACCAAACAGATATGTATTAAAAATAGGTACATGGAATGCCACGGGAATAATGTCAAGTTCCAGTTATTTGAGTAATCTACTCGAAAACGAAAAAATTGATATAATAGGTGTTAGCGAGCACTGGCTATTTCCTAAAGATCTGCACTTTTTAGACAGCATACATAATAACTATAATAATCACTCAATTTCAGATCCAGATTTACATTTACCAGGAAGCCGCCGCGCAAGAAAAGGGGGTATTTCCATAATGTGGCATAAAAACCTTGATAGAATGATTTCTGAAATAGATATCCAATCAAAATATATCATTGGAATAGAAATCAATATAGGACCTGGGGCTTATCTGTACATTTTTCAAGTATATCTCCCGTGTAAAAATTATCCCGTACAAAGCTACAGAGATAGTATAGATGACGTAGAAAATGTTATCTTCTCTTATTCTCAAAAAGGCTCAGTAGTAATAATGGGTGATTTTAACACTGAGCTCCCATCGCGACATGAAAATGCATTCAATTTTGATTCCCGAAGCGATGGTTTGTTAAGACTAATGACAAAGCACGACTTTTCTGCTATTAATACGTTAAACTTTTGTACGGGATCAGAATACAGTAATGTCCCGTTTAACGGAGCCAGAGAAACGCTTATCGACCATATTTTGATCTCAAATAATTATTTAGAAAAGGTCCGCTCTTGCAAAATTTTACAAGATGCAAATTTAAATGTTTCAAGTCATCGTCCAATTATATCAGTCATAGATATCCCTATTGCGGCAAAGAGCGGGAAAAAGACCAAGTGTGAAAACAGAATCTTGAACTGGAAATCAGCACCACAAGATCGCATTACAAAATATTATGAGTATATAGAAAATAGTGATTTATTAATAAATGCTTTATCTAACCATTTGATTTGTAAACAAGACATAGATGTTATGTACAATACGCTTGTTTCAGTGATGAATGCCGCTACAGATGCGTGTATTCCCAAATCCATATTTAAACCATTTATAAAACCGTATTGGGACTCTGAGCTCTCAACCTTGAACAATGACGTAAAGTTAAAACGGAATAAATGGATCGAAGAAAATCAGCCTAGAGGCATTGAGTTTGAATCTTATGTTGAATATAAGCGATCAAAATCAGCATTTAGAAATTGCCATAGAAATAAGGTTAACGAACATTTGTTTAATTTGGAAAATGAGATAAATACAGCGGCCGAAGTGGATCAAAATGAATTCTGGAGGCTTATCAATAAACGAAGGGGCAAGAAATGCCATGTGAATATTTTTGAAATGAATTTTGATGGCCATATTCTTAACACGCCGAAATCTATAAACAATGGTTGGAAAGATTACTTCTCAAATTTGTATGCAGCAAACTCCGAGCAGGATCAATCCGAGTATACCAAGATAAAAGACGAGTTAAACTCGATAGATAGTACAGGTATACAAATTACGTCAGAAATCGTGGCTGATTGTTTGAAAAAGTGCAAAAATGGTAAAGCAAGTGGTATTGACAATATCAATTACGAGCATTTAAAATTTGGTGGAAAATTACTCTTGTCCGTAATAACAAAATTTTATCAAGCCATAACCGATTTCAGCTATATACCTATAGACATGAAAAAGGGTGTAATTTCTACTTTGTATAAAGGCGCGCCGAAATCAAAGGATGATCCCAATTCATACCGGGCAATTAGTCTTTGTTCGGTGTTACTTAAAGTGTACGAAAAGGTATTGATAAACTTTATGGAAAAAGATAACGTTATGATTGTAAATGACATGCAGGGTGGCTTCCAAAAGAACTTTAGTTGTACAATGACGTCATTCTTATTAAAAGAAAGTATTTGCTACGCTCGAGAACGTAACAGTAGACTCTATACATGTTTTCTTGACGTACGTCAAGCGTTTGATCACGTTACGCATAGCATCTTAGTGACAAAACTGTACGAAAAAGGAATTGATCCTAGAATTCTAAAAGTTATCATTAACATGTTAGAACACGTGTACAGCCGAGTGTACTCAAACGGCGAAACGTCAGACTGGTTCCCTATTCAAAAGGGAACCAGACAAGGCCAGTGTTTGAGCCCTTTGCTCTACGTACTCTTTATCGATGATTTAATGAATAAATTAGAAAATACTACTGCATCATTGAAATTCAGCGGATACAGCGTTGGCTCACCTACGCACGCTGACGACATGGTCTTAGTTTCTTTAAGTAAAATAGGCTTACAAGAAATGATGAACATATGTTATGAGAACTCCTTAAAAGAAGAATATGAATATAATGCACGGAAGTGTGACGTTATTGTATTTAATGAAACTTCTTCCCTAAACTTTAATTCCACTCGGACATGGTACTTAGGTACCGACGAAGTCAAAGAAACAGACAATTACACTCATTTGGGTTCCGTATGCGACAAAAATTTAGATCTTACAATAAACGTAAATAATGCATGTGACAAGATGAGAAAAACTTACTTTAGTCTTACCAGTATTGGGTTCAATGAAAAGAGTCTACATCCCATCACTATGAAGCATCTTTATAAGACAGTTGTTCTACCGAGGGCATTATACGGCAGTGAACTGTGGAATAATTTAACAATGCAACAAATACAGTCTCTCGAGAAATCCCATATTCAATGTATAAAGTCTATACAAGGTCTATCTAGACAAACCCGTACAGAAATAGCGCAGAGTCTATTGGGCGTATTCTCTATAGAACGAGAAATAGATAAACGAAAATTGCATTTTTTCGGTCAGCTTTGCAACATGGGCACAATAAAACGCGTTAAAATGGTATTTGCCAACCGCTTATACAATTTTAAAACAAACCCTAGTAAAGCCATTGGTTTCGTTCCAGATATTTTTAGACTTTTTGGTAAGTACGAAATATTGGACTACTGGGATGAATACTTAAATCATGGCATTTTTCCAAAACAATGCGCATGGAAAAACATAATTGACAGATCAATTATCCGTGAAGCTAACATAAGTTACTCTTCAAAAATACTAAACGACGTAAATATAGCAAATTTTATTTACATACAAAATGAAATCAAAGTGGGAAATATTTGGCATTTCTCCCGATTATACAGGGACTGTACTAATTACTGTTATACGGTTATTTCCTTCATAGGAAAATATTTCAGTAGGCCGTATTACGTGGTTTGTCCCATATGTGATCTTCAAACAGACCGAATAGCAGAGCACCTACTCATGTTTTGTCAGGCTAATGATCACACCCGTCAGTTATTTTTCAACAGGTTACATCATCTATTGTCGACTGAAATTTACACGCAATTTATCCAGCTCAATATTGGGGATCAAATTGTACAAATGATTTCAGGCTATACTTTTGCAAACATGTCTGACGAAAACAGGGTCGACTGTTACAAATGTACATTAAAGTATATTCACCATCTGACAAAACACATTCGATTTACTACCCCCATCACCTAAGATGCTACATCCTTAGAGTACTCGAAGTAAACTAATACTTATTACAATGATGCCACTTTCGACTTTTTCATAGGCATATTGATAAGTACAATGTATAAAATGCGCAGTCAAGTCTCTATCATCATACATATTCTAACCGATTTTCGTTTTCGCTGTGTTAGAATAAGTAAACGCGGTGAAATAGCAGACTTAAAACCCAAATAATCATATTTATTGTATGTCAGCAACATGAATAAATTAATGAATAAATAAATAAATAAATAAATTATTAAAATTACATTGATAAGTTATTATTTTAGTGAATTGATCAATTACAAAATAGATTAATGAATTAGTAAATTGATTAATGAATTAATAAATTGGCTAATGAATTACTTAAGTGGCTGATGAATAAATAAATGGATGAATTAATGAAATATAATAAGTTGATAAGTTAAGGAATTGAATTAATAAAATGACAGATAAAAGTAATAACAAATAAAATATGTATATAAAAAATGACATAAACTCCGTGTCATCTGAATGTGTTTCTGTTTGCACGTATTTTGTGTATAGTAATGTTTTCATTGTCTTGTCTTTGCTTGTATTTGTATTGTTTGTCTTGTATTGTGTTTCTCTTGTTTACATGTATAACTCTTCAATGATGGAGGTAAATAAAGAATATATATATATAGGAACTCATGCATTTCATGATAATCTTTAGAATACATGATAACGTATTACAAAAAGGTTTGTGTATGTTTATCAGTAGTCCTCCAATTTTCACTTATAATAAAGTGTTTCACGTTTCAAATTATCTGATTTTGCAAAACTTGAACGATGTTTTAAATGATAGATGACCGATCTCGTTCATGTGTTATAAGAGATAGCCTGTTTTTTGTACAATTTGACATTTTGTCACCGTTTCTCTTTGGATTGTTTACCCTGTAGGATTCTCCTTCCAGTTTGTGAGTTTGGTTGGTTAAAGTACGACAAAAGCTGTTACCTCTTCGTGTTGACGGAAATGAATTACACTGATGCACGAGTGGGTATTTGTGTTTTTGACGCGTCACGCTAAAATGGACTTTTTCAGAACTCCAAAAATCTAAATTTTGACAAACTTGTCAGACTCACCACAGGTCAACCGGATCCTGTATTCGAAAAATGAAGATATAGTAAGATAGGGAAAATATTCTGGATTTGAAAAATTACATATAAGTGAAAAGTTTCGACCCTAGTCTGGCTGCGCGGACTGTGCAGACTGACTAGGGTCGATATTTTTCACACTTCCTATAAGGTCCCTTTTAGCGTGACGGGTCACATTTGTAATTATTTTATGTTAATTAATTTTGGTTTCAACAATACTTGATTGTAGTGATTGTTTTATAGTTTTTTTCATTGAACCATGTCAACCCCAGTGTCGAACTAAATATTGTACAACCAATTGTGATATTAACGCGCATAGATTAATGAGAATTAAAGCCAAATCAAAATCCAACTAATATTTTTTTTTCAAAAGATTTACCATATTTTTGTATACCTTTGTACACCTTTGTCAACATCCATTTAGTCGTCTTCAGCAACCTTCGAATTGTACCATAATAGTGCCGTTTGGTAAAGACTTAATTGATGATTTCCAAATCATTATCCCTTTCCCAAACAACAAAATTTAGAGTAATCAACTTCAAAAGCTGTCACGAATGACAAAACGGATGTTATTAAAGATATGATTTGTGTAAAATACGGTGCAGAAAATATTGAGACAGAAGGAGAAACTGCTGGTTATCAGCAGTTTCCTCTTTTGTTTCAATATTTTCCTAAGCCTTTTCTATTAGGGACGTCAAATCCAGGTCTTGTTTAGGAAAGGGTTAATTATTTGTGGCATATGTTTTTTTACTATCAGAGACTTTGCCTGGACCAAAATTCCACGTTAGTACAGGTTGACACGCTAGCAGAAAATCTGTATCTCAAAGGTATCATGTTTCAGTTCGACCAGCAGAATCAGTCTCCCAAGTACGGTACGTTTTTTTCTTTATATACTAAAAAACACTGCTTAACCCTCTCCCAAACAAGACCTGGTTTTGACGTCCCTCATAGAAAAGGTTTGAGAAAACATTGAAACAAAAGAAGAAACTGCTGATAACCAGCAGTTTCTCCTTTTGTCTCAATATTTTCTGTACCATATTTTGCACAAATCCTATCTTTGATGACTTCCATTTTGTCATTTGTGGCAGTTTTTGAAGTTGATAATTCTAAAAATTTTGTTGTTTGGGAAAGGGTTAAGAGAATTAATGGAACATTTTGGTATTTTATTGGACATTTTTCTTAGATTCATCTGTTACAATGAACCAGGCTCTACCTTGTGGAACAATAAATTATCTACCAACTGATGTCAGATTAAATTATTTCAGCAAATAATGATAATGGCAATTGTGATTTTTGATCCTTTATTAATCTAGGTTACTGGAATGACTTATTTGAAACAACTGTGAACGGACAAGAGGTCTGGCGGGAGAGTAACACTCCACTAAATCCATTAGGTAAAATACAATTGTTCTTCAAAGAATGAAAGTGACAAAAAATAGATCGTGGTCTATATAGGGACCCAAGCTAGATTGTTTAAAATGAAAACATGGCAAAACTGTTCAGGTGAACTATCGTATGAAAAGGACTACGCGATAGTGTATACTGTTTCTGTACAGCGACAGTTGGTATTAACACATTACCAAACGACAAAATTTCAACTTTTCCAAACTCATAGATGTTGCAGAATGAAGGTACGTATTTTAATCATTTTGCATGGAAAATATTGTGGGAAATGGATAAATTACTTGTCACATAGAAAGTTTCTTGTGGTGAGTCAAAAAGAGTGTGGTAATGGGTTAAGGATTACAATTAATCATTAATTACCAAACAATTTGTTCATCTTTGTGCATCTTCGGGCGACATCCGCGCACATAGTTGACCAACACTGATGGTGTCAATATTTAGGCAGCTTTCACTCTGGCCAACATGTATAAAAAAAGACAGAAAAGTTTATCATCAAATTAAAAAAAAGTTTCTCAGATGACCATATGAGACGGAATTGAAAGAAGGTGAAGACTATGTAACAAATAATGTGAGAATTAAAGAATAAAGCGATGAAAATGTTTAACGCAAGGGAGAAAATGCAGCGCGCTGGTCACGGGTCTGAAAAATTGGGGTATGTGTGAAAATTTTAGTTTTGGGTAGTCTATCCCTAATCATCTTCGCAAGCCAAGGGTGACATCTACGACGTAACGTCGTTTCTGTATTCACCCTTGGCGTATTTAGTCCGATTTTCTTGGTGCCTTGGAAAGCGTTTTCATCGGTTCCAGCGAGGTCTCGCTGGAACCAATCAGATTGTCGACTGATACATTTGTTATGAGTAACCAATTCATGACAACGGGAGGGAAAAAACATTGCATTTGCAACTCAAAAACGTGAAGATGGGCGATTTACCTAAGAATTTCACTGCAAAAGACAGGAATTCCATATCTTTAATTGACGAATTATTATACTTTCGACAATTCGACCAAAAAAGCAGCTAACTTTTACCTAGTCCGCATGACGTATGACGCGAAAGACAACGCGCGCTAATGACGTCATCAATAATGGACATAGACAACCAGCAGAACAACCGCTAGGTGGCGCTTCGCGATTTTAAGAAAATCGGACTAAATCCGCCAAGGGTGAATACAAACGTAAGTGGGTTCAACTTTGGCTAGCGAAGATGATCTCTAATGAGAATCACGTCGGAATTATTCGGACGACGTCGTAAACATTCGGCGATGGAACGGTCCACCGCCGAAGGTTTACGACGTCGCCCAAATAGGTTTGTTTTTGTTTATGTAACGAATGTTCATGGAGTCACACAAAAAATTCCGACGTCTCGATGAATTTAATAAGGGGTGGACTACCTTAATAACGTTTCCGTAATTTCAGCCGCCGATTGGCAAAGTACCCAGCCTGATGATAGAAACGGTAACCAGACGTGCACAATGTTCTTCAAGGGATATCGCTACCAATGGGCCGACATTGAGTGTGATGCCGTCGGGAAAGCTAATAATATTCACGAGGACGGCGCTAGAATGGCTAGGCCACTTTGTGAGAAGATAATTTAAGGTATTCCATCCATCAATGGATACAATAGATACCAAATGTTTCATACAAATTCGGGCGATCTTCGTGGCAACAGAAATGGACGAGTGTATACCATCGTTAATTTACGTTGTCATGAAGGACGTCCGAAGTTTCAGGAAGTGTTTGGTAGCTAATGATGATTGGAATACCTTAACCCTTTCCCAAACAAGACCTGGTTTTGACGTCCCTGATAGAAAAGGTTTGAGAAAACATTGAGGCAATAGAAGAAATTGCTGATCATCAGCAATTTCTCCTTTTGCCTCAATATTTTCTGTGTCAAATTACACACAAATCCCTTCATTTTTAATATCAATTTTGTCCTCTACAGCAGCTTTTAGATAGGACCGACCTAAAATTGTGTTGTTAGGGAAAGGGTTAACGGACTAAAATGGTGTATTGCTGGAAAGTGTTTACCTTTATAAGTCTTTCCCTTTATCTTGGCCAGCAAAAAGTGTAATACATGTACATACAAGACAATCCGTTGTGAATTTCAGCAATGAATTGCGGTAAATGCCCCCCTAATCCTGGAAATCAATGGTGTAGGCCTAGATAGAAGAAATTGCAATTGATATCTTTAAAATTGATAAGATAATTAGAGCTACAGGAAAGAGGGTTGGTTACTTAGAGCTTTTTAAACAGCATATTATTATAAATTGTTCATCAAACCCACATGGTGTATGTACTCATAAGAATTGAGACGATTCAAATTAGTACCCACAATATGGGGTCTGGATTTGAAATTTTAAAAAGAACGTCACACCCTTTTATCTGCTGCTCTTAATGATGGTTGCTTTCCAGACTTGCCCCTTAAAAAAGAAAGCCAGTCAATATAAAAAACAAAAACTTATATCAAAAAGGATTACAACCCATCATTATGTACAGAGTGTCCCAAAATTAACAACGCTTATAACTTCACATGTCTTGACTAATAGTAGATAAGGTTGTCAAACATAATTCCGATTAACTGTGCACATAACGATAGCTTTCCGAAGAAAATCGGCAAAGAATGTGCAGATCTAGGACACTTTATATGTGTTATCTTACATTTGGGACACCCTGTACAAAACACCTCTCGTATGTTTGGGTGCTATCCATGCCAACGCAAATTAACGAGGGATGCCCTGATCTTTTCGTGAACGTCACCTCGCCAATTTCCGTTGCCATGCATGACGCCCGAAGTTGCACGAAGAGTTTGGTATTTAATGATGGATGGAATACCTTGATAATTGATATGGGTCATCTCTATTCTGAATATTTGATGATCACACTTTGGCAATAATTTATTCGTATGCAACAATAAATTCTGATGTTGGGCAAAATTAGGGCATGCATTGTTGCATTTGCGCCTAATAGATTTCCAGCAAAATTACTACATTGCCATGAAGTCGTTCATATCGAATATTTTTGTCACTTTTTGTTGTGTGCTCTGACCCAATCATAAATACAATTGGTCTTTGAAATCCTCCCCTTTTAACCCTCTCCCAAACAAGACCTGGTTTTGACGACCCTGGTGGAAAAGGCTTGGGAAAACATTGCGACAAAAGAAGAAACTGCTGATGACCATCAGTTTCTCCTTTTGTCTCAATATTTTCTATGTCATATTTTACACAAATTCTGTCCTAGATAACATCTATCTTGTCATTTGTGGCAGTTTTTGAAAGGATCACCCTAAAAAATTGGCGTTTGGGAGAGGGTTAAATAAAGGATCTAACATCCCAGTTAGAATGAATATGTAAATATAAATGGTTATGAAATATCTAAATAAAGCATAATGATTTGAAACAAATGTAAGTTCTTTCTCAATTTTTTGAATACCTTTTTCAAAAGTGTTGCCTTGCAAAATACCCCAAACTATTTCTGTTTCGTGTCAAATTGTTGTCCCTGATACATGAGACTCTTATTCAAATCAGAATGCTGAGTTAAGAACAAATCAAAATTGATAACAGTGGGCATTGATCATATTCCATAACCGTCCCAAATGTAGGACGCGGGACAATTAAGGGATAAATTATTAATGTTCCCAAATGGCAAAATGTTAAACCGTTCAAAAGTCCAAAAGAAACAGGTTTTACCTTTGAAGAGAAATTTCAAATGTACAATTTCAGTAAATATTTGAGCTCCTTTCTTGTAAATGGAATGTTACAGTAATACAAATGCTAGGTATTAGAACAAAAACAAGCAACAATTTGACTCCACATAGTATTATATTATATTTTCTGCACTATATCGTATACACGTCTATTCCCTATCAAGATACATCTTCACATCTTCGTCTACAGCATGTTTTAAAGTAGAACAATACTTATTTTTACTGTTTATGAAAGGGTTCATGTAGTCCACCCACAATGAGATTTATGGGATGTCGGAATCATTCTAGAGACGTCGTTAACATTCGGCGGTAAAACGTTCCGCCGTCGAACGTTTATGAATGACGTCGCCCGAAAAGGTTCGTATAAGTAACGAATATTGAAAACGTCGCACGAAAAATTCCAACACAGTGTGAATCTCATTAGGGGAGGACTACCTCATGAAAAGTCAAGCCACGCTCTTCTCGCAAACATAACGTTGAGGAAGATTGCAGTTCTTGTCGTTAAAGTAGGTGACCCTCTGAATGAACCTCATCTCCACACACCCATCGTTCAGGCCATTCGGCTCTCCGGGATACCACGGGTTATAACCGGACAAAACACTGCCGTATGCCGTCCAGTTATACACGTTGTTGTCCAATGCGTAGTTACGTAGTCCTATCCAGTAGCGTGTTATAAATGCTGAAAAAATTTAAGGTATATGACCCATCATTAAAAACACAACTTTCTAGCCATACGAAATGCATCAAATTACACACACTTGTAAATACACTTCACATAAGATCGTTCACCGTGTCGGATTTCAAGATTATGCTCCAAGAAGAAAATAATCTACAAATATCATTTTACTCTATATTCATATGCAAGGGAGGTAATTTTGAACATTTTTGTCAAAATTTTCCAGAAGTATACATTAATTCAAAATTCTAAACCGTTCAAAATGCTTATGTTTATATTTGGAATGAAAATGTAACACAGTTTTAGAATTATTGTCACTTTTCAAATTTCGCCTCAGGTTCTTTTGTGCTAACGATGGGTCATGTACCTTAATGAATCAGTAGAGATAACATACACTTGACATGGCCTTTAAAACTGTGTTCATTTACTTCTTGGTTTGCTTTTGAAATATTCGTTACTTTTGTTATAGGTCTCGATAAATGACATTGCAGAGCATCTCTAGCTAATAGCTAGAGATGCTCTGCCAGATCATTTACTGAGTCATAGGCCTACAACTATATTAGAATCAATATAGACGTTTCCTGTAAATAAAACAAGATTCTAGGGTCTTTACGCATGCGCATTTTACACGACAAAATAAAAGAATGGTCTTAATTTAAAATCTCAATCTACAAACACATTAAAAACTCTATCAGTTCAAACATTGTAAACAAGACGTGTTTGTTAAACACGAATGCCCTCGAAATGGCTATTTTTCTAAAATGTTTTCGGATAGACGGACGAGTGGACGGACGGATACGAGTAAAACAATATCCCCCATTCTGTCGATACCGGGACCTAAAAGACATAGACGGAAATCTGACATCGTTGGTTATCAATAGTACTTTGAATAGGTTTACTTTACATAAAAGAAATGCGGATCGAATGAACAGGACAAAACCACAAACATCACTTACATGCCTCTTTTCGGAGTGCAAACGCTATAAAAGCAAATATTTCCTGGGTCTGGAGCGATGCAAGTGTACCACCAAGGCTTTCACACTTAGACTGAAAATAAAACATGGGAACATGAATAAGAAATATCAATGATGACTAGATATAAATACGAAAGTTTATTGCTAACGGCCATGTATTTATGACACAGGGTATTTGACATTCAACTTTTCTTCCCGTAGAACGACTATTTGTATTGTATAATTGGCGTATACGACCACGATCGGATTAGGAAACGTAGTGCAAAATCGCGAAAATGCTTGAAATAACATGGTAAAATCGTTTCTTAGTAAACGTTCAGATAGTCCATCCCATAATGAGATTCGTGCAAGGTCGGATTTTTTTCATTCGACGTTATAAACGTATTCAAACCGATTCGAGCGACGGCGTTAAAGGGACGTTCCATTTTCATTTCATTTTTTAAAGTATGTCTTGACGCCAAGATTGGTTATTCTAATGTGCATAAATGCAATCAGTTGTCTGAAGTTGTTGCTGATAAGCGAAAAACACGTCTTAAAAGTTAAGATAGATATGACAAATTACACATAGGGGTAAGGAGGGGCAAAACGCCCAGGTGGGGTCAAACGCCCACTACTATTATTTCGTCACTCATTATGTCAACTGATATTTGTCTTGATTTTACACTTAAAGTATTCTTTCAGAAAGATGCCCATGAAATTTTTACATCGAAACGTCACTCAATCATTAGTATGCGAATAATTGTTTATTTTGCATATGTTTGATCTAATATTTGGGTAATGGGTTTTCTTGTGTATCTCATTTCAGTCTGAGTATTCAATCAACCAAAATGCATTTTATATTTATATGTCCAATTGGTCGCCTACACAAAGAGATAAAAAGAAAAAAATATCAACACATTTTCTTCTCTGGCCAAATTAAATCACCCACCCCCTTTGGGGCAAAACGCCTATGCTGCTTTGGGGCAAAACGCCCACACTGGGCGTTTTGCCCCTTCCAAGGATTAAAAGGTGGGCGTTTTGCCCCTTATATGGGTGAGTAGGTATTCAGAAGTGCTAACATTTTCCTTAAAACTCAAAGAATGACTAAGGTTGGTACATATGACTAAATCCATTTACATTTCGTTGTCTACAAAACAAAAACTGGCAAAAAAGACCGACTTTTCGCGAATATATAAAACTTTTATGGCACATGATGGATCCATGTGGGGCAAAACGCCCATGATACGTCGATTTTGTGTTAAACTGAGACAATAAGACCATTTAATCTACTTTAAAGGGCCTTATAAAGAACATAACACCAGTATGTTTTAATTTGACTGATTTGAAGATGCTGCAAACAAAGGACAGTAACACGTTAACACTTTTATAGACAAGTAAATTATGCCAAAATCTAGCCCTTACGCTTGATAAAAAATGTTGAAAATATGGTAAAACCCACCCAAAATATATTTTTCCTAGTATATTAATTACAAACTAATTATATTCCTATTTTCCCCCAGATATTTTCAAAATAATTTTTTTATTTTTCATATGGGGCATAAAGCCCAGTGGTGGGCTTCATGCCCCACCCCTAAAGGCGTTTTGCCCCGAGGGTGGGGCAAAAAAGGCCAAATTTCGAGAAAAATTGTTTTAACGACAGTCATTTTTTAAATCAAATGACAAAGCTGTTTTGTGTATAGACATTTGGGACAAAGGGCAAAGTTTAATTTCACGTTGAAACATTTACATTATACTTTGTTTGTTTTGTGCTACAGCGCCCTTTCCTTAAGGGGGGCGTTTTGCCCCACCTTACCCTACATCTGAACTGTTGTCCACATTAATTTGTTTAACTATAACACAAAAATTTATAGTTCTCGTAAACCGCGCAATATTTTGGCTTGAAATTTTCAGACTTTTCACAAGGAAATGTGCTCTTTCAGATGAAAATAAAAGTAATATTTATGAAAAATGTCTGTGAAATGTCACTTTAAACATCCGGCAGTTGAACATTCCGCCGTCGAATGTTTACGACGTCGCTCGAATAATTCAAACATAGCATGAATCTCATAAGGGGTGCACTACTTTAACCGGTGGATATTGAGCCAAAAACATCTTACCAGCGCCTTGTCCCACGACTTTGTGCGATCGAACGGTTTGTAACATTTGTCATTAAAATGTAACCAATCTCTGTCACATTCCCCGCCTGAAAATTCGAAAAGAACAATCATCATAGCAGAAATGGGTAATGTAGAATGCTACTTTAGATAACCCCTTCCCAAACATGATTAGCATTTTCTCCCATTGCCTCAATGTTTTCTGTAGTACCTGTATATTAAATATCCTCAAATTTCGCCTTTAGAAACACCATTTTGTCGTCTGCATCATCTTTTTCCCCTAACATTTCATTGTTTGGGAAAGGGTTAATGTACAGGTCCTTTAGATATATTAAAGAAAAGTTTTTTCATCGTGTTTTGCGAGAGAGACAGAACCTACAGCAGGCATAAGGCGGCTTTAAGGATTTTAACGTTTTCTCATGTTATTGTTTTGAATAAGCAAATGATTTAAGGCATGGTATAGTGTGACCAATTTGGAGATTCGTATGACGCTCGAAATCTTCATGCGATTGCGTGCATACTCGGCGGTATTCTGTATATTGGGATACTAAAATAGGTGGATTTTTTTGCAATTTCTGTCGATAAATGTTAACGACGACGTGATTACCCACAGCATTTGAGTATGAAAATGACCTCATTACGTGAAGCCTACAAAGTAGCCTATAAGTCCCTATAATTGACCTGGCAGAGCATCTCTAGCTATAAGCTAAAGATGACGTCACATCCTCGGATACCCAGCGGTCTGAGCTACGTATGCTACGCAGCTCAGACCGATGGCTATCCGAGCATGCTCTTTCAGGTCATATATCGGGACCTTCGCCACATAAAACAGCAACTACCGTATATAAAATACAGTCGACACTCGTTGTGTCGAAGTCGGAGGGGCCGTCAAAATCCCTCGACATATCCGGAGTTCGACTTATCCGATTTTGTTCGGCTTCGATATAGTTGATATTTGACTGTTTTGGAAACAAGTACTAATCAAGTACGATTATTATTGAAATATATTAGGAAAAGGAAAGAAATTGCTCGTCTCGAGCAATTTCTATCCTTTTCCTACTATGTTTCAATGGCTATATTGAGTTCAAAATTATTTTGTTTGAAAAAAATATGTCCATTGATGAAGACGGGACCAGATTTAAACTTCGACTTAAACGGAAATTCGACTTATCCGATGTCGACATAACGAGTGTCGACTGTATGTATAAAAAACAACAATACACTACCTGTTATACATGTAGCCTGTGTTACCGACCATTGTCCGTCCGTACCACATTCTATAAACTCGTCACCATCCGTCGCCCTATATCCGGGACTGCACCTGAGCAAAGCTTGATTGCCAAACTTGGTCCCGTGGATAATCACGAACATTCCGTTATCAACCTTCTGTGTAGGAAGACCGCAATCTGAAAGGTAAGCCTTTTAGCTGTTTTACAGTGTCTGTCATAAAGATTTACATTGTAATACCAAAATACATTAACAGAGTTATAACTAAGAGGGAGTGAGCTTTTCAAAACACAATATTTCATTTCTTGTTCATCAAACCCTACGTTGTTGGTTCTCATTGGAATCGTCTTATCGAGACGATTCCATTGAGTACCAACAACATAGCCTTAGAATCTAGATTTTAAATAACAAAATTAGAATGCTTTCGCCCCATCTTATATGTTGCTCTGCAATAAGTATTATGCCTAATAACATGTCATCGCAAACCGGCCAGAAGTCGTTTTGAAAGAACCTTGCGAATTTGAATGCCTGGACACATCTATAGTTGAAAGAACTGCCTGCTATGATCTTTGTTTCCAAGATGCCATTGGGCTAAAGCTTAAATACAGAAAGATACAATAAAAGAAAAGGTTAAGTCATATAACAACAACAGTACTTGATCTACATAAAGATTTAAACTCGGATTTTTTGTAAATAAAGAGAGAGATGTCGAATTACTATAATCACGCTATGGGAGCCTGACCAGCGGCACCTATTTTTTCGAGCAACCAAAATGGCGGACAAGGAAGTGGATTCTGACGGTCCCAGCAGTTTTTTGAATGTAAGTTGTGTTTTTTGTCCTATAACACCAACTTCGAAGCATAAATAGGTCGGCTTATGATTCAACTTCGTTATTGTCTTTGTCTTTAGCTCATCGGACTGGCATACATAACGTAAACGATAAGCAAACGTGATAAAGAGGCGCTGCTCTGAATTATGCATATATTTGTCCACCCTTTAACCCTTTCCCAAACGGCAAAATTATAGGGTGATCAACTTCAAAAACTGCTACATATGACAAAATGCATGTTATTAAAGATAGAAATTGTGTAAAATATGGCTTAGAAAATATTGAGACAAAAGGAGAAACTGTTGGTTATCAGCAGTTTCTTCTTTTGTTTCAATGTTTTCCCAAGCTTTTTCTATTAGGGACGTCAAAACCAGGTCTTGTTTGGGAAAGGGTTAAATGATTAAAAGAAATAAAACATATATTTAAGGTACACGTTATATTATCAAAATTACACTGACTACATTATTCTTTTAAAATCCAAAAGCCTAAAGATGATCGAAAATGTTAGAATTGGAATATTGATGTTTTTATTCACTGTACGAAGACCAAAAATTCCCCCGAACACGTGCATTACAGTACCGATTTTTTTAGTCTAACTGGACGCGTATTCGGATTGAATTAATTTCATTTACGGGTGATTTGAGTTAATTTCTGTACGAGTGTTCGGAGCGTCTTATACATTTGAAGAAGATAGAAATCTTTGGTGTACATCAGTTTAGATATTTGATTCCACATTTGTTTCTCTTTCCACCAATCCTTATGATGATAAAATGATACAGTGATTGGAATTCATATCCGGGTTGCCAAAAAAAAATTAAAACACTTTAAATCACACAAGTGTATCTTTTGTAGCAAGCTCTAAAATCAATGTCTAATCTGTCAATTTTGCGAATTATCTCCCTTTGACATAAACAAATAGGGAATTTGAAATGTTTGATATTCACAAATTTATCATGGTTTTCGATTGGAGGTTTTTGCAACATCATGCTGACTTTACAGGGCATTTTTGAACCTTTGTTCGACTAGGATTGTTCCAAGATGTCCATGCAATAGCGATTTCAATTTCCTAAGGAGATTACATTGTAAAATTTTCAAGCTTTGGAACACAATGAAAATTCTTCTTTTAAAACATCATTTTCTAAACGTTCATACAATGTTACGAACGCTTCTTTAATTTCCGGACTGGTAACTTGACGGACTACCATTCCATTCAGTCCGTCATGGTTTGCATTCTTCTGGTTGAATTTCTGAAGGTTGAAATTGCGTAAAATTTCCGTTCAAATTGTACACCTGAAAAACGGACCCCTGTCACATTAAAAAGGTCCGTTTTTCATCCACAAAACGTAAAGCACTAAGCACAACCAAGTCAATGAACAATGCGAAACACTTTCATTTGAATTTTTTACTTGTAGTAAATTTAGAAAAAATATGACAAGCGAAGTAGGTGTAGCGTTTTCACTTTTGTTCAGTAAAGAATTTAAATCCTAGGTAGACAGAGAAGAGAGGATGAGATGAAAGAGAGACGGACATACAGAGGATATCATACGGAAATACATACATAAGAGAAATATATAAGGACTCATAGATTTAATAATGTTGGACACGTGTATACCTTTTGGTAACTTTCTGTCGTATTCAAACAATTGAGCACCCACACGCCAGCTGAACAATAAAAGAATGCTTCTTATTTGCACGTCAAATAAAGATTTCACGAACGGAAAATTTTGGATCGCGTAAAATTACACCGACTATGGAAACGAACTATGCAAGACAATGATATATACATAGTATTTTATAGGTATTTACAACAGTCTTCCATCAACCCATGTCCAAAAATACACATAAATGGAAACTTTTACGCTCGTGCAATACACGGTTCAGTGCGTACGAAATCTCATATTTGTATTGTTATTGGAGACACTCCACAACGGGAAATGCTTCCGGGTCGTAGTATACAAAGTTCCGTCAAAAATGGATTCGCTCCTTTTGATGCATTGATCCTGTGTCTATAGAATAGGCAGAAGCGTGTGATGTGGTTCTGCATACTGGCAGACCATCAGTGTACTGCTGGGACGTGTTTTAATGAATTTGTCGGGAACTAGTTTCTTGCGCGGTCGTGACCTTTCACGAGGGTGTGTCACATGCAGATCCCGAAAGAAAGGGCAAATTGCAAAAGTGGATGTGCTCACGGGTGCGTGATTTTAGCTGATGGTGCTATTGATACCACTTTCTTGGTAGTACATTAAAGACAAAGGAATGGTCTGTCAGGCAGACTATGTAAAATGTGTCACAAAGACTTCTGAGAGAAGCTAGAAGCTGCCAAATTGACCCATCTTACTATATATTTAATAGGCCTGTTTCGTTGAGGAGTGACACCTATTGGTTCAGACATATCGATGGAATGAGTGGGATTTAAGGGGGAATACACCAGTTTTTCGGAACACTCGGTCATTACTATAGAAAATTAAACATTTCGTACCATATATGATTCGCTACCATATTTTAAATAATATAACACGTGATCAGAATTTACCATTTTCGATGGTAAAAGCGTATTTATTATGCGAAACTGATTTCGTCAAGATGGAAATCGGGTATTTAGAGCAAGACAGTTGTAAGTGTATACACAGTTACCACTGTTTTACGTCATTTTATTCGTGTGTAGCTGATAAAAATTGCTTTAATGCACTAAAAAGTGTACTGACCTATACACTTTCTTTTTGAATTATTACCAGTACACGTTGCTCAATACAATGATGGAGTTTTATCAAAGTCTATGATGTAGAACTTGAAATATTTCCAAAATATGCAAATTTTTACATAAAACACTTCAGCTTCGTTGATCGAACTGAACACGCGAGCATGCTGTTTTACACATTTGTGCGTTTATAATAGCACATATTTTGGGTTTTCTGTTCTTATTAAATGTAAGACGTTACTTTAAATCCGTTTTCGGGACTAAACGATGATTATAGAGCATTTATAAGCATTTTAGTGACCTTGGGTAGGTGCAAGAAATTATGCATTTTTTCGCTGTAGGGGTATGTTATACGAATGCCTATAAAATTCAAACAATATCGCTGACCATCCATTTTTATGTCATTTTTGAATTGGTAATTACATATAGTTTCAGCATACAAAAAATAAATGAATTCTTTTATTTGGAAAAATTTAGGAAACTGGAGCATTTCCCCTTAATGCTTATTTAAACTACATGGTAATATCGCTGCGACTGGAGCACCTGACTGCGCTATAGGTATCGCCCCTTCCATCAAGTCCTAGGTAATTTGATTGTTGTTTCGTAAGACATCAGTAAGTCAGAAATACGTCTTCAATGTTTTGATGAAACAAGTACCAGATGTCATAGAGGATATATGCCGCACCCTAGGATCGAAACCGGGACATCAAATTTGAAAGTGCAACGCGATGCCATTTTTGTGATAACCGCGGTCATAACCAGCCAATGAGAGAGTGTGTGCAAGAAAAACAAGAGACAGTACTAAGGCAGACAGAACATGAGTGGTGTTAGGAGAAATATATATTGAACACTATTTCACAGACATGTTTCATTTTTAAATCAATATTTAGTGTCGATTTCGTGAATCATATGCTTTGATGAGTAGGTTCTATATTAACCATTTAGTTTATTTGTTCATTTATTTCATCATCAAGACAGTGCTGTAATTCCTTTGACTCGAGATAGCTTAATTTGCATGAACAAGTTCCAAAAACTATATAAACCCTTTCCCAAACACGACCTGGTTTTCACGTTCCTAACAAAAAAGGCTTGAGCACACATTAGGTCAAAAGAGGAAATATTTATAACCAGCATTTCCTCCTTTTGCATCAATAATTTCAATGCTTTATTTTACACTAATCCAATATTTTTTCAACATCAATTCTGTGGTAAACAGCTACTTTTGAATTGAAATTTACGCTTTGGAAAAGGGTTAAAATAATTTAAATGCGCCTTTAGATTGACTCTGCTTAAAGAGATTTAATCCTTCATGCAGTTGATTAACTGAAAATGTTGACCACTAGGATACGTCTCTAAGTTTTCAATTGCTCGATTAACGCGTTCAGAAAAAACTGGAATTTCCAAACTAAAATCGTGTAAACAATGAACGAAATACTCATACAGTGGATTGTGACATTGCTCGGAAAAAAAGTTCAGTTTTTCTCGTACAGTAGTTTCGTTTTTTCGTTTTTTTTCTAATAATACACATCTCTCACGACTCAGAGTTACACAAAGGTTCTGTCATACAGAAATCTATGTCCGCACACGAAAATAAAACCAGTAGAAACAGTAAAGTGTGATTTTTGATTGATTCATTAAAGCATTTCTCGCTTAAAATGATGAGCACAGCACATCGTGAAGATTGTCGGCACAATTTTAGATAATCTAAAGATTAATAAGTTCATTTAAGAGTCAAAAGTGGTAAAGCAATATATGTATTCAAATATTAATGAGTATGAACATGCAAAATTGAGTATAAATGTGACAAATCTTCCTTTGTTTGCAGTATCTATTTCTTGCAGATTTGTTATGTCCGCCATTTTTGCTCGAAAAAATAGGTGCCGCTGGTCAGGCTCCCATAGCGTGATAATGAACTTGACGAATGTGTTACATTTTATCGATTACAACCCATCATTAGATATTAAACAATTCGTGTATCTTTGGGTGTCATCCATGACAAAGGAAATTAACGAAAGATACCATCGTCAATTTCCGGGCGTCATCCGTGGCAACGGAAATTGACGAGGGATACCCTCGTCATTTTCCGTTGCTACGGATGACTCTCGAAAATTCAGTGTTTTGTAGTTAATGATGGGTTAATAACCAAATTGTTTCGTAAGAAGGCTAACTACTGCTGTCCATGGCGAGTCAAATAAAGATACATTTGTCGTACACTCTTCGATTAACAACTTCTAGCGTGAGTAGGCCTATAATTTTGTTGGCCATTTGATATATTTCGTGAACTAAACAAATGTGATCAATTAAGGTAGTTCACCCCTAATGAGATTTGCGCGACGTCAGAATTATTCGGGCAAAGTCGAATACATTCGGCGGTGGAACCTTCCACCTCCATATGTTTACAACCGGGCCCGAATAGGTTCGAATGCGTAATGCCGTCGATCGAAAAGATTATGTGTATTATGAATCTCAAAGTGGCCACATCACGGGTATTCTACCTTAATTGCGCCTTGATGTATATATCACTTTGTCATTGATAGGTATTATATACAAACCCTTACCCAAAATCTCGCAGGTAACAGGGATATCTTTCGGTGTCCATTCACCATTTTTGTCGCAAGTAATCTCGAACTGTGGACTCTGATTAGGCTGCTGTATATAGCCGGCTGCACATTCAAGTTTAGCTATAATATCAACGTCACCCTCCGCCTTAAACTGTCCGTTAGTCACGTGCGGTAATACACCACAGACTGAAATAAATATATAAACAAATAATTGAATTAGTTAATTAATTTAATTAATAAATATATATGTAAAAACGAAAAATGAATGAATAAGAAAATATTTTTTTATATTATCGCCTTATCTTGTAAGTTGAATCGATGAATATTTAAAAAATATTTTTAGGGGCTTTCATATAAAAGTATTGTAGGTCTACATAAAAAGCTTGGACCTGTATCCTAAGTAACCCTTTTCTCTATCAATATTGTCAACGTTTAGCCTACTACAAAACCAGTTCTAATTTATCAAGCTTCTTTGAGATTTCTGTGAGATATTGTTATCCCATCCTTGGCCTTTAATTTCATAACAAATAAAATGTATAAAATATGTATATTTTTAATTATTGAACAAGACAATTAATACAACAAACAAGTCGTGGACTTTTCGAAGCAGTGGTCATCGGATAACCTTGAATTTGACTTCTTTTTTAATTATATACTTACAAACTAAGTGTTCGTCATGGTCTAATAATATCACATTATCTAAATTATTGAATGAAAACCATTCATTCAGAAATTCAGAAATACCTAATAAACTCGTACGTATAATCATAAAACATGGACTCATCAACAAGGAAAATAACATCGTAGACGATGATTAACGACAACAACAAAAAACGAAAAACGAAAGACTTCATTACCTTTACACTTTTTCCCATAGTACCCAGGAAGACAGTTACATACATCCGGATTTAGACATTCTCCACCATTCGGACAGGTTGTGCTTCCATAACATAGAGCTGTTTATATAAAAACTAATGTATACTAGATCTATATTAGATGAGAATCCATGCTCTTTCTTATCAAGTTACTCTGCGACCAGGAGCGACTGTCTTGGAGCATTGATTCTGATAAAAACCACTAGTGGTGAACTCGGCCAAAGCGAGGGACGTTTTTCGCTACAACAAGGTACAGATATGTTGCGTTTAAATGTGAGTATAAAGATCTGATTGGATAGTTTTTTCTAATAACAATGAATTTGTTCTAAAAAATAGACCGGGTTTATAATAGATTCTCTATTAAACGAGAATAATTTCAGTTGTTTTGATAAAGCAGTTCAACTGTAATTATTCTCGTTTAATAGTGAATCTATTATACCGATATGTATTGACAAACCGTCTGTGTTGTTATAAAATACCGTAACTACGGCTTCGATAAAGCCGTAGTTACGAGATTTTATAACAACACAGACGGTTGGTCTATGATCGCGAAAAAACGTCCCACGCTTTTGCCGAGTTCACCACCAGTGAAAACTGCACAAGCGCGAAGTTTGATCTGCAGAGGCTGTGAACACGGTGGGGATTGTGCATGATGGGATGGATAACAAATACTGAGTAGACGGACAAATTTGCCTCGCTTCAGGTAAGAAATCGTGCAATAATTTTCTTATTTCTGCTCCAATTTTCAAGCGGTTTGTTGAATGTACCCCGCATTAGTGAACTCTTTCCTCGGATATATGACTTGTTTGTAGAATCTTTGTACTTTGTCCAAAAATTGATCCCAACCGACCTGGAAAAAGACAAAAAATTCAGGCCCTTTTTCTCGTCGGTTGGGGTCGTTTTTTGAGAAAAGTACATAGAAGTTCCAGATAAATAATACATCTGAGAAAAGGGCTCAGTAAGACGGAGTACATGCAACAAACCGCATGAAAATTGACGCAGAAATAAGAAAGTTATTGCACAAATTCTTACCTGAAGCGTGATTAATTTGGCCGTAGTCGTTACCATTTCGCTTTCTGGTCGGTTGGGACAATATTTCGGAAAAAATATCATGAGTTATCTAATATGTCATAAATCCGATGAAAGAGCTCGATAAGACGGGGTACATGCAGCAAAGCGCTTGAAAATTGATACAGAAATAACAGAGTTATTGCAAAATGTCTTACTTGAAGTTAGGCGAGTTGGCATCAAATTTTGTGCAAAAAATAGACTGAGTTTACCGTTATGTTTTGATAAACCGTCGGTGTTGTTATAACATCTCGTAACTACGGTTTGATTCAAGCCGTAGTTACTAGATTTTATAACAACATCAACGAAATACTATTTATTTGTCCGAAATTACGTCACGGTTTACTTGATAAAATCGTTCCCTATTGTCGGTAGTCGTTATCCATCCCATCATGCACAATCCCCACCGTGGTGAACTACATAAAAGAAGACGTTTTGTTTTTTCAACGTGCGTTGTTTATCAAACCAGACATTGTGGGTTCTCATTGGAATTGAAATAACACATTTTCAATATTAGTTTACATTATAGATTTATCGAAATACATTGGGAATCAAATTCTTTCTGCATGCAAGTTCAATTCTTCTTGATTCTGATTGTCAATGAATGCGAGAACCAATGAAAGGGTCAATATCAACAACAACTAACCTGCTTTACACCAAAATATGAAAGTCGTTTTGCATAAAGATTTATATGAAGGCTCGAACATTTACAACATCCGTATAAATTTGTCTTTGTGCATTTACATGCGCAGGCTGAACAGGGTCTATGTTTGTTTGAAATGGAATGATCGTCCCCTTTTCAATACCCTGATGTTTTTTTTAAAATATTATTAGTAACGCATGAAAAGTTGTTAACGAAATGTGCGAACAGTTACTGTACTTCATATCATCAGCCACATTCAAAAAACCCGTAACTACAGCTTTAGTGCGAGATAAAAAAAAAAAAAAAACACCTCGTAACACCTGCTTTTTTCATGCTGGAGTTACGAGGTTTGTGATATTCCATTCAAGCAGTAGATAGGGCGTTTTTTAACGTTACCGTGGATTGTTTTCCCGCACAATGACTATGACTCTTTTTGACTCATCAAAAGTTAAAAGTTAAAAGTTTAGGAAAACATTGTTGAAAATGAAGAAATTGCTTGTGACAAGCAATTTCTTCATTTTCCACAATGTTTTCTTCCCCAAAAAAGACCAAACAATTTTCAATTCATTCACTTGAAATTGTCGTCTGCAACACCTTTAAAATTGGAAATATCCAAAATTGTGTCATCTGGCAAAGGGGTGTATATGTAATATAGGCCTACTCACGAGTTAAGCAGAAAGGGCCGCTGTATCCTTGACAGCATTCTTTCTTGTAGCATGTCTCCTTACATATGTACGCCTCCAGTCTACATGAAAAATAAACAGAAAAGCCAAGCGCGACTATCAAGGGCTCGATAGTTAAAAATTTAAATGCGAAAATGGTAAAAAATCCATTAAATTAAATGCCATAGTAACGATTCTTTGTCTAAGGTCTGATGTTGTTGCCAAAGAAGCGTATACAAAGTTTGAAAGCAATATTTGTTACAAAAAAAGTTATCACAGATATATGGAAGTTGCACGTAAAAACTTAACCAAGCATTTTTAAGTCCAACGGGATAAAAATTCCACTAAATTACATGTCAGTGTAACAAATCTTTGCCTATAGACTGATCATGTTATGGTCAAAAAAGCATGTTCAGAGTTTCAGAGCAATAGCATTGATAGAAATATGACAAACTTGCACGTGAAAACGTACCCAAAGCGTCAGGCCCAACAAACTTCTAGTTGGATTTGAAGACACGATGTCACATTGGCAGGCCCGTAAGAACAGGGGGCTAGGGGGGCTAAGTCCCCCAAAGTTGGGTAAAAATGCTGAACTTTCCTTTTTTACACGAAAATTTAGGGAAAATCAGATTTAGCCCCCCCCCCCACTCATATTCAGACACACGGGCTTCAGCCATCCCAATATGCCAATATGAAAGTGCTTCCTACGGGCCTTATTGGTACATCTTAGGCCTATTAATTTATCACTTACCTTGTCTTATAAAGACCCTCGCTTTGGCCGAGTTCACCATTAGTAAGGGTTATCAATTGACCAAACGCCAATCGACAGATCGCTCCGCCCAACATAGAATTTAATACAAACAATGGACATGTGTTCGTTTATAGGGAACGATTTTATCCAGTTACAGTTGTCGCCACATCGTATGGCACGTGTTTATGTTTTGTTTAACGTTCAATTACATTTGAACAAAATATAAACATTGTGCCATACGATGTGGCGACAACTGTAATCGTGAAGTAAATTCGGACAAACAAAATAGTATTTCGTAGGTGTTGTTATAACATTTCGTAACTACGGCTGAATTTGTTCTAAAAATAGACCGGCTTTACCGTTTTGTATTGACAAACCGTCGGTGTTGTTGTAAAATCTCGTAACTACGGCTTTATCGAGATTTTATAACAACACCGACGGAATACATTGTTCGCGAAAATACGTCCCTCGCTTTGACCGAGTTCACCACCAGTGACCCTAACCTTCCGTCAGGTGACCTAAAAATGCCGATAATCAGCATTTTCTCTTTTTGGCACAATATTTTTTTGGCTACATTGTAGGCCCTATATAAATCCAACATCAATTTTGTCGTATGTATCAGCTTTAGAATCGAAACAGTCTAGATTTTTTGTTTGTGAAAGGTTTATGATTGGCCAAATCCCACTTAAAATGTTAGATACAGGTCTAAGGACATGTTCCGAACATGAAATGGACTTACCGAATGTATATGGTCACAAGTCCAAGAATTAGACACTTCAGCATTGTCTCGCTGTATCACCCTAGTCCCTCGCCTGACCACATTAAAATAATGATAAAAGTACTGATCGTCGCTTCTCAACAAAAACCTCGTATCTCCAGCTTTAAACAAGCAGCGCAATGCACTTTTTGAGTACATACGATTTAGAACCAAACTTTTATCAAACGGGTAGATATACATTTAGGCTGGTCCAAATTGAAACAATATTATGCAGAAGACGAAATGGGCGCAATAGCAATGACTTTTGTGCTAAAATTAGAATGGATTTACTGTTATGTTTTGATAAACAGTCAGTGTCGTTATAAAATCTTGTAACTACGGCTTGAATCAAGCCGCACTTACTAGATTTTTATAACAACACCTACGAAATACTAATGCTTGTCCGAAATTACGTCACGGTTTACTTCATAAGTCGTTCCCTATTTGGACAGAGCAAAAATTTACAGTTTTTGAATGGGTTAAACCAATAATGCATAGTGACGTTCCTTGGCTCCCTCACAAGAAAAGGCTTAAGAAAACAGTGTTGAAAATGAAGAAATTGCTTGTAACGTACAGGTAATTTCTTCATTTCCCACAACGTTTTCTGTCCAAAAGACCAAAACATTTTAAATTTCATTCATCCATTCACTTGAAAATGTCGTCTGAAACAATTTTGAATTTCGTTCATCCATAATTTTTACGGTTTGGGAATGGGGTTGACTCATTTTTAATTGGACGTCCGAAAGGACGTACAATTCTTATAACCACTTTTGGACAGGCGAAATGGGTTTTCATTACCAAAAAACCCTTTCTCAGACTCAATTGCCAGTTGACCAAAATTCAAAATAGATTTTGCGACCATACAGGAAAACTGTCGTATCTTTTCCTACTTTCTATGTGTTCTCTAACAAATACTGTAAGATTCATTAGCCGATTCAATTCATGCCACGTCTTAACCAACTTTACGATCTTTTTTCGATTTAATCATTTTCTTGTAGTTTTTTGACTTTCGTAATATTTATTGTGTAAAGGGTAAGATCTTTAGAAAGCGATACATGCATACACTATGGTTATAATGTAAACAGACACCATATATCATCAGCAGCAGCGATAGCTCAAACGGGAAAGGATTAACCTCGCAACCTTTCTTCAGTTTGAAATTTGGAACGCCGTTGGTTCAAAACCAGTTCGGATTATTTCTTCTGTAAAACGTGTGTTTTTCTTGATGTGTTTACTGAAAACACACATTTTAGAATGATTACCCAATTTAATGCACGTATTGTGTATGATAGGTTCCTTTTCTTTGATCATTGTTGTTTAAGTCTTTGACATATTTAAAGGAACGGGGTTTCCACGAGACGTACTTTGGAACCAGGGTTTTGAAATTGATTATCAGGGAGTGAGTTCATTTCGCAACTCGGGTTCGACTCGATGACAAATCGGGGTTCCATCTGAACAGCCTCAGATGAGACACTAGTGAAATCCACCTATTCAGAAAAATAGTTGCTCTTACGAGTTTTTTTTTCTCCAGCATCTGTATCACTGATATTCGACAGTATCATGACCTATTTACATACTGATCGAGGGTCATGACAACAATGATTATTACTAGTATAAGACTAAGTGACAGCGATCTGTATTTATTTCGTTTAAGCGACCCGTTTACGTGTATTGAGCTAAGAAGATGAAGCAATGGGTCTGCAACAGATGGTACCTGGATGATCGTATGAATATGTTTACAGATAGGGACATTGCTATTCTCAAATTTTCGTTGATAATGATATGAACATTTAAATTGCTTATTGTACTCCACTGCCATTTTCCCGACGGCACGTTCCCAATGTCTTCGTTTTATGCACATCTGTAGATGTAAGGATGCTGCGGTAGTACTTGTATAATCCATGGTTAGGTGCTCCATTTCATCTGGTATTTTGTTTCAGGAAAAGTATGTATTGAATTTGTTTTGTAACCACAACCAGGGAAAACTGCTACCGTGTTTTTTTTTTCTTTTTTTACTCTAAACAGGAATAAAAATCAAAGTGATTGGATCACTATATTTAGACGCCTCTCATTGATTGAGTGGAATTGTATGTAAATGATCGGCGTTTCATTACTTTATTTCGTTGAATTTGTGTTAAGATCGATTCTAAGTCACTGCGGTCGTTTTTTCGCCAACGATGGTGGAGATAGAAGTCGAACAAGAGTGCCATGGTCACAATATACGCCGCCACTTATAAAACTTGAGACAAAAAAATGACATTGACAAGGATTTATAAATATTCACACAAAAACCTGTAAAAAGTAGTGTTCACAAAAAGGTTTTTATAAATATCCAGTCAAAAACCTGGAAGGAATTGCGTTCACGAGACTGAAATATCATTAAGCCTAAAGACTAAGATTGAAGGGGGCATAACTCAGGCAAAAATCAATGAACCATAAAATCCTTACTTCATGCACATCTACCATTTAAGGTAATGACATCCACCAAGTTTCATAAGGATCCAGTCAGAATCTTAGAAGAAGTTGTGTTGACAAGGCTGCAATTTCAATCAGCCCCAGAGACTAAGTTTTAAGGGGGCATAACTCTAGAAAAAAATCAATGAACCATAAAATCCTTCCTTCATGCAAATCTACCAATTGAGGTGATTGACCAAGTGTCATTAATATCCAGCCATAAACGTAGGAGGACTTGCGTTGACAAGGCTGCAATTTCAATAAGCCCCACAGACTAAGTTTTAAGGGGGCATAACTCTGGCAAAAATCAATGAACCATAAAATTCTTCCTTCATGCACATCTACCAATTGAGGTGATAACATTGACCAAGTTTCATTAAGATCTAGCCAGAAACTTAGGAGGAGTTGTGTTGACAAGGCTGCAATTTCAATAAGCCCCAGAGACTAAGTTTTAAGGGGCATAACTCAGGCAAAAATCAACGAACCATTAAATCCTTCCTTCATGCACATCTACCAATTGAGGTGATAACATTGACCAAGTTTCATTAAGATCCAGCTAGAAACTTAGGAGGAGTTGCGTTGACAAGGCTGCAATTTCAATAAGCCCCAGAGACTAAGTTTTTAAGGGGCATAACTCTGGCAAAAATCAACGAACCATAAAATCCTTCCTTCATGCACATCTATTAATTGAGGTGATAACATTGACCAAGTTTCAAGAAGATCCAGCCAGAAACTTAGGAGGAGTTGCGTTGACAAGAAAAGTGGACGGACGTACGGACGGACGGATGGACGGACGGACGGATGGACGGACGGATAGACGGAGAAGATGACGCCAATATACGTCCGCCTCCGGCGGCGTATAAAAAAAGATGATTAAAAAGAACAATGTCTGAGTAGAATTCGAACCCAGGGCCTTCCGGATATAACATGTGTAAAGAGTATAAGGTGAGTGCTCTGCTAAGTGAGCTATCGCGGCTTTCATTTATGTAGCGCGTTGGCTTACATTTTGAATAAATTGCTTTGTAGCGTACTTTTTAAAATCAATGAAAAGTATAACTGACGACAATACTCATAGTAAACCGAAACAAGAAGACAAAAGTGCTAATCGCATGGCCTTAATTGAATTTGGTAATCAAATTAATAGTGATTATTCATAGTGACAAATCAGTTGTCTTGAAACGGCAATCAAATCAATTTGAAGCCTGAGAAGGGTTTTCTGGTATTTAAGCCGATTTCGTATGTCCGAAACCGATCTTATAGAATTAAACACAGAAGAATGAATAAAATATCTTTCGTTCATGTACAATCCCGCTCAATCAATCAGAGACGTCCAATTACAGTGCTCTCAGCACTTTGATTGTTGAACGGGGCCAGCTTACATGTTAGAATCGTTTGGTTACCACGCAACTTTACTTGACCATAAACTAAGTGACCATCATAAACCCATTACCAAACGACAAAATTTCGACTTGTCCAAATTCAAAGAGGTTGCAGACGACAACTAAAACTGAATGAAAAGTACACTTTTTAATGATTTTGCATGGAAAATATTGTGGGAAATGAAGAAATTGCTTGTAACAAGCAATTTCTTCATTTTCCACAATGTTTTCCATATCCAGTTTCTTGTGGGGAGTCAAAAAGAGTCACTGTGTGGTAATGGGTTAACTCTTTCCCAAACATCAACAATTTAGTTGGATTCAAAATAAAACCTGCTGTATGTGAGAACTTTAGTTGATAAAGATTGAATTTACACGGTGGATAATCACGTGATGCAATAATTACTGAATATCTTCAATAACTTTGTTAATACGGGACCGATTTGAATTCGGTTTGAAGCAGAGAATGTGGACAGACGTCTCGCATTAGATGGACGTTGTTGATTTTTGAAAAATCAACTGATAAAAAAGTTATTGAAGATAAACCAAAACTTTTTTATCATTTGATTTTTCAAAAATCTACCACATCCATGTTATTCCTGACATTTTTCTACAGTCTCTGCTTCAAACCGAATTAAAAATTGGTCAAGTATTGACAAAGTTATTGAAGATTATCGGAAATTCCAAGTCACGTGATTAATACTGATTATACACCGTGATTTATGAACAATATAGCCAAGAAAAGAATTAGCCTATGTAAAAAAGAAAAAAAATCTGAGCATCTGTATTTTTTTCTTTGGTCTCAATGTTTACCACGGTTTTTAAACTGAAATTCGCGCAGAGGCGTCACTGTTTGGAACGGGTAAACTCTTTGCAAACAACCCCAATTTTTCCCAATTTAAAGCTTGAAAAAATATATGTAGGAAAAATATAGAGTACATTTTGGGTAGCAGTATTTCCAGTCAGGCTAAATGTTGCTTTCTATGAAAAATGATTCATTTGGTTTGTTATGCACAAGTATAATAAATTATTAGCTGAAGCTGCGCCTCAAAAGTCAACAGGACTTAGTGTGCACTTCTACCAAATATAATCCAAATTGGACAGAAACTGTAAGTACTTGCGCGGACAAGCGTTTTCAAGTCAAACTAGATCTGTAGCAAAGTGGGCAAATCCCCACCCTCAATTTAGCGCCTCGTCACTGTAAAAGTCATATAGACCAAAAGGCTCTTGAGTTGGAGCACGAAACCGGATTTTAAACAAAGTCATATTGCGACCTTGACGTATGTCTAGGGCAACAACTGTGTAAAGTATCATGGCCCTAGGTCAAATGGTTTTTGAGTAAGAGCGCGGAAACGGATTTTAAACGAAGTGAAATTGTGACGATGGCCTTTGACCTACGTGACTCAAAAACAACATGACACCTTGCGTCAAGGTCTACAACTCTGTTAAGTTTCGTGATCCTTGGTCAAACGATTCTTGAGTTAGAGCACTAAAACGAACAGGTCTACGGACGGATGGATGGACGGACGGACATACAGTGGAAACCAATATAACCCCTCTACGTCGTAGGAGGTGTGTGTATAACTAGGCGCAATAACCCGATAATTCTCGAAGGAAATTACACCAAACTTGCGTCTTGTATGATTGTAATCCCTCTCGATTCAGCTTACAATTAGTCAGTTGCGTAGGAACATCTTCCGCAAATTTTTATCAAAATCCGCCAATAAATTTAGTAGGAATTACATCAGATAACTTGTTTGCCACAAGTCCCCTTTTGCCATGACTCGTCATAATATGGAAACAACACTAACAATAAACGTATTGTCCACGGTGAGTAATCATTTTCTGTGATAAATTTAGGCGTAATGTCAACGTGAATGCCTGCACTAATTAATTGATCAAAACCCCTTTTTCCGATGACGCTGTATGATATGAAAAAGCCTACCCAATCGAAGGCAGGACAGACAGACGGATAGACAGAGAAGGTTACGTCAATAAACGACAACCTCTGGTGGCGTTTGAAATTCGAACATAATCTTAAAAGCGTTTTCTCAGAAAACTTGGAAAAACTAGGGTATGTACTTATTTTTGCCTCTCAGTATACACGCTATGGGAGCCTGACCAGGGGCACCTATTTTTTCGAGCAAACAAAATGGCGGACAAGGAAGTGGATTCTGACGGTCCCAGCAGATATTTGGACGTAAGTTGTGTTTTTGTCCTATAACACCAACTTCGAAGCATAAATAGATCGGTTTATGATTCAACTTTGTTATTGTCTTTGTCTTTAGCTCATCGGACTGGCATACATAACGTAAACGATAAGCAAACGTGATAAAGAGGCATTGCTCGTGAATTATGCACATATTTGTCCACCTTTTAAATGATTAAAAGAAATAAAACAGATATTTAAAGTACACGTTATATTATCAAAATTACACTGACTACATTAGTCTTTGAAAATCCAAAAGCCCAAGGAAGATCGCAAATGTTAGAATTGGAATATTGATGTTTTTATTCACTGTACGGAGACGTACCATTTTTTTGAGTCTTACTGGACGAGTATTCGGATTGAATTAATTTCATTTACGGGTGATTTGAGTTAATTTCTGTACGAGTGTTCGGAGCGTTTTATACATTTGTAGAAGATAGAAAACTTTGGTGTTAATTAGTTAGATATTTAATTCCACATTTGTTTCTCTTTCCACCAGTCCTTATGATGATAAAACGATACAGTGATTGGAATCCATATCCGGGTTGCCAAAAACACTTAAAATCACACTTATCTTTTGTAGCAAGCTCTAAATTCAAGGTCTAAACTGTCAATTTTGCGAATTACCTCCCTTTGACATAAACAAATAGGGAATTTGAAATGTTTGATATTCACAAATTTATCAAGGTTTTCGATTGAAGGTTTTTGCAACATCATGCTGACTTTACAGGGCATTTTTGAACCCTTTCTTCGACTAGGATTGTTCCCAGATGTCCATGCAATAGCGATTTCAATTTCCTAAGGAGATTACATTGTAAAATTTTCAAGCTTTGGAACACAATGAAAATTCTGCTTTTCAAACATCATTTTCTAAACGCTTATACAATGTTATGTACGCTTCTTTACATTTTCTGACTGGTAACTTGACGGACTACCATTCCATGTAGTCCGGCATGGTTTGCATTCTTCTGCTTGAATTTCTGAAGGTTGAAATTGTGTAAAATTTCCGTTCAAATTGTACACCTGAAAAACGGACCCCTGTCACATTAAAAAGGTCCGTTTTTCATACCCGTTATTAAGATCCACAAAACGTAAAGCACTAAGCACAACCAAGTCAATGAACAATGCGAAACACTTTCATTTGAATTATAACTTGTTGTATTTAGAAAAAAATATGACAAGCGAAGTAGGTGTAGCGTTTTCACTTTTGTTCAGTATAGAATTTAAATCCTAGGTAGACAGAGAAGAGAGGATGAGATGAAAGAGAGACGGACATACAAAGGATATCACACGGAAATACATACATAAGAGAAATACATAAGGACTCATAGATTTAATAATGTTGGACACGTGTATACCTTTTGGTTACTTTCTGTCGTATTCAAACAATTGAGCACCCACACGCCAGCTGAACAATAAAAGAATGCTTCTTATTTGCACGTCAAAATAAAGATTTCACGAACGGAAAATTTTGGATCGCGTAAAATTACACCGACTATGGAAACGAACTATGCAAGACAATGATATATACATAGTATTTTATAGGTATTTACAACAGTCTTCCATCAACCCATGTCCAAAAATACACGTGAATGGAAACTTTTACGCTCGTGCAATACACGGTTCACTGCATGCCAAATCTCATATTTGTATTGTTATTGGTTTAGACACGTCGATGGAATGAGTGGGATTAAAGAGGGAATGCTCCAGTTATTCGGAATTAGAACACTCGGTTATTACTGTAGAAAATTAAACGTTTCGTACCATATATGATTCGTTACCATATTTTCAATAATATAACACGTCATTACAATTTACCATTTTCGATGGTAAAGGCGTATTTATTATGCGAAACTGATTTCGTCAAGATGGAAATCGATTATTTAGAGCAAGACAGTTGTAAGTATATACACAGTTACCGCTGTTTTACGTCATTTCATTCATGTGTAGCTGATAAAAATTGCTGTAATGCACTAAAAAGTGTACTGACCTATACACTTTCTTTTTGAATTATTACCAGGACACGTTGCTTAATACAATGATGGAGTTTATCTATGATGTAGAACTTGAAATATTTCCAAAAATGTGCAAATTTTGACATAAAACACTTCAGCTTCATTGATCGAACTGAACACGCGAGTATGCTGTTTTACACATTTGTGCGTTTATAATAGCACATATCTTGGGTTTTCTGTTCTTATTAAATGTAAGACGTTACTTTTAATCCGTTTTCGGGACTAAACGATGATTATAGAGCATTTATAAGCATTTTAGTGACCTTGGGTAGGTGCAAGAAATTATGCATTTTTTGCTGTAGGGGTATGTTATACGAATGCCTATAAAATTCAAACAAGATCGCTGACCACCCATTTTTATTTCATTTTTCAATTGTTAATTACATATAATTTCAGCATACAAAATATAAATGTATTTAAAATACATGGTGATATCTATATATAGACACTATATTACATGTATGAAAAGTAAAGCTAAAACTACTTACCAACATATTCCTGTATTTCTCTCAACATGTCTAGCACAACTACATTTGATGTTTTCGAGAATGAAGCTACTCATACCACTTAGGTTTAAGATTGTCCACCCATTTGGTAGGAGACTGTGGCCAGTTTCATCAAAGGATTTAAGGTGTATTTATGTCTTAAGTACCAATGTCTTACAGTCTACATGCTTAGGAAAGGAGTCAGGTATCGCCCCTTCCATCAAGTCCTAGGTAATTTGATTGTTGTTTCGTAAGACATCAGTTGTCAGAAATGCGTCTTCGATGTTTTGATGAAACAAGTACCAGATGTCATAGAGGATAATTATATGCCGCGCCCTAGGATCAAAACCGGGACATCAAATTTGAAAGTACAACGCGATGCTATTTTTGCGATAACCGCGGTCATAAGCAGCCAATGAGAGAGTGCGTGCAAGAAAAACAAGAGACAGTACTAAGGCAGACAGAAAATGAGTGGTGTTAGGAGAAAATATATACTAAGCAAAACAATTGAAGGATTTTCAAATTGCACATCACATAATCTAGCCAAAAAAAGCTTATACCATGTAATCAAATTAAGTGCTTAATGACTTTGAATAAGATTAATTTGTTTACATTAAATATTCATTGTGTGTGTATGTGTGTGTGTGGGGGGGGGGGGGGGGGTAGGGGGTAAGACTTTGCTGATAATGACTCAAAAAGTATTTTTTAATTGCAAATTAATCTTATTTGGACTTATTAACCCTTTCCCATGGAATTAAAATTTTGTTAAATGAGAAAGGTTTTCAGAGAATTCATTTCAGACAATCATTGAGAAAGTATAGTCTTTATGTTTATTATGGCATTGGTGACAGAAAATTAGAAATATGTTTAATGGTTCCCTTTTCCCCTTTCTTGCTATTTTCCTTAAAATCTGACTTAACCCTTTCCCATTTGATGAAATTTTAAGGTGGTCCACTTAATCCTTTCCCAAACGACAACTTTTTTGGGTGGTCCTATTCAGAGGCTGCTGCTGATGATAATATTGATGTTGTTAAAGATAGAATTTATGTAGAATATAGCTCCGAAAATATTGAGACAAAAAAAGAAACTGGTGTTTATCAGCAGTTTCTTCTTTTGTCTCAATGTTTTACCAGGCCAATTATATTAGGAACGTCAAAGCCAGCTCTTGTTTGGGAAAGGGTTAACACTTGCCCAAACAAGACCTGGTTTTATCATACCCTGTAAATGAGACTTGAGAAAACATTGAGCCAAATGAAGAAAATGCTGTTGACCAGCATTTTCTTCTTTTGGCTCAATGTTTTTTGGGGTACACTGTGCATGAATTCTTCCTTGGACAGCTTCCATTTTGTCTTTATCAGCAACTTTCAAATTTGACTGACCTCACTAAAATTTTGCCATTTGGGAAAGGGTTTAATTGTTTGATTTATTGGGGTTTTACGCCGTTTTCAACTATCAAGGTCATATCACGACGACTGGAGCACCTAACCATGGATTCCTGGCGTTTCTCATACCAATACTACCACAACACCTTTACCGAGTCTCCAGCTACTCCCCCACATAGGTTCATGATATCAAACCATTGATGGGTGACATTTTGGCAGTAAGGGTATTTGCCGTGGCCAGGTATCGAACCCGGGACCTCTCGAATGAGAGGCAGATGCGCTACCAACTGCGCCATGGCAGCAGCCGGAATGGGTTTAAAGAATTTCTGCTTAGGACAAAATGGATGTGTTATTTGTGTGAACTAAAGCTAGGAAAATACTGAGACAAAGGGAAAAACGTTGATTACCAGCATTTTTTTCTTTTGCCTTAATGTTTTCACAAGTCTTTCCTTGATCAAGGACATCAAAACCAGGTGTTGTTTGGGAAATGGTTACAGCTGAAAGTATTAACTAAATAAGACTTGCTTGCATTTTGTTAAGAGCATATATACATTTATTTGGAAGTATGATAAAATACCCCATTGAGTGAAAGTGCAGTACAAGAATCATAACTCTCGATTGCATATTTTCTGAATTATAGCCCTTTGTTGATTGTTTTCAGATTTGAATTTTGTTGAAGCAAATTCATGAAAGTCTTTCAGCGATGAAACTTTGTGGATACATCATTTTTTGCTTAAGTTAGTCATCAGGATGGTGGCATTCAATCTC
Organism: Fragum sueziense; assembly: GCA_963680895.1. Taxonomy (NCBI): domain Eukaryota; kingdom Metazoa; phylum Mollusca; class Bivalvia; order Cardiida; family Cardiidae; genus Fragum; species Fragum sueziense. Next base: position 31,348,090 of record OY804598.1, read on the forward strand.
AAAATCAAGGGAAATGGGGCAAAAAATCACAGGGAAAAAATAATTTCTAAAAATACGCAGCTATGGATAGCTGCGCAAAAGCTGCGTCTTTTTACTTCTTGGGAAAAAACATTCAGCAAAAGAAAGACGCAGCTTCTGCGCAGCTTCTAGAGCTGCGTATTTGCATCCAAGACAAAATAATAAAAATACGCAGCTTTTTAGTTAGATACGCAACTTCATAACAAAATACGCAGCTATTACGGAGCTTCACACCAAAATACACAGCTTTTACGCAGCTTTGATGAAAAAAACGCAGCTTTTGGAGAAAAACGCAGCTTTTATGCAGCTCTTTTTAAAAACGCAGCTTTTTTGGTAAGAAACCAAAAAAAACGCAGAAAAGCTGCGTAAAAGCCGGCTTTTACGCAGCTTTCTGAAAGAGCTGCGTTTCATTTTCCCAAGGGTTCTCTCAAAAAAATTGATTCCGAACACAACTTAATTTTTGATTAAATTAATTAATTCAAATTTTCGAAAAATCTTTAAAAGTCGTCTTTTCCAAAACTATTGGACCAATTTCAACCCAACTTCACTGGAATCTTCCTTGCATGAATCTCTTCCAAATTCCTAAAAAAAGTATCTGTCTAATTAAATAATAGAACTGAAATTTTAAATAAATCAATTAAATTGAATTTATGAAAAATCTTTAAAACTCTTCTTCTCCAAAACTGCAGGACCAATTTCAATTAAACTTCACAGGAATCTTAATTCTTTGCATAAATCTCTTCCAAATTTCTTCAAAAAAAGAATTTCCGTTCAGAACTGAAATTTAGAAAAATAATTAAATCAAATTTTCGAAAAATCTTTGATTTTTTTTCTCCAAAACGCCTTATTGGATTTCATTGTAATTTAGCCTGAATGTTCAATGTACAGTTCTCCAAAAGATTCTTTGAAAAAAGGGATAGGCTTATAATTTTTGCTATATGAAACATAGTGTAATTTTAAGAAAATTTTAAAAATATTTCTCCTCCATAACCACTTATTGGATTTCAATGTTATTTTGCATGAATGTTCTTTAGATAGACCTCTATTGTATTCCTTGAAGAAATTTGTAGTCCAACGTCTTAATGCCAGTGGAGCGATACAGGGCCATCATGGCCCTCTTGTTGAATTATCTGCCTTTGAATTTAAGGAAAACTGCCCATTTTCTCAAAAATGCCCATTTTCTCGTGTGGGCAACTCCTACAGTTTCAACCAGAATTCAATCAAACTAGCCTAAAAAAATTTCCACGGTGTCTAGTTGTACACACCGCTTACGAAATTTAGATAACTGTTTTCGTTTCTGAATTATCTGCCCTTGAATTTAAAGAAAATGCCCATTTTCTCAAAAATGCCCATTTTCTCGTGAGCGCAACACCTACAGTTTCAACGGGAATTAGATCAAACTAGCCATAATGATTCTCCATGGTGTCTGGGTCTAGAAGCACAATTTGGATAACTTGTCATGTTTGAATTATCTGCTCTTGAATTGAAAAAAATGGCCAATTCTATTGACAAGCCCCTCTCGGTCGTATATGCTCCGCTCTACGAAGCTCTTGTCAAACATCGAGGTAAAGGACAAAAATTATTATAATGGAAATCTTCACATTTTCTCTCGATGATTCCTTATTTAATATAGTGTACATTTTCTTCTTTCAGTTACTTTGATATTTTATTTTTTTTTTTCATCTCTTCAACTCGTGTCGGTCTGAAAGGAAGGGTGTCAATGAGGCCGTTTTCGTGAGCTAGTCCGAATTTCTTCCTTTCTTACTAGTATACACTTAACCAATCAAAGGTCTAAATCTACATCGAAACATCGTTTCTGTATTGGCTCCTGGCAGATTAAGTCGGAATTTTCTTGGTGTCCTGTTAAGTGTTTTCGTTCGTTTACTACAGTGAGGATTCGCCGGAGCCAATCCGATGGCTCAATACATCTGCTTGTTATGTGTAAACAATTCCTGAAAAAGGGCGGGGTTTGCAATTTCGTAACACGGAGATAAGCGAATTGGCCTCAGAATTTCACTTCAATAAAGAGCATTTTCACATTTTAGTCGACGACCTATTATACTAAAGTAGCTATTTTTTACCCAGTTTGTATGGCTTGGAACGCGAAATAGAATGTACATTAATGACATCATCAATAATGGACGAAATAACGTCAAATGCATTTAGAATGCGACAAGTTTATGAATTGTTGCTGCAACATAACAAGCTGGACAACTAAGCGGCGTATCGCGATTCCAAAACAAATCGGACCAAATCCGTCTAGGGTGAAAGGCAATTGAATTATCTTTAATTTGATACCAATATTATAATATCAATATTCAAAATAACGATAGAAATTCCTGTTATTCTCTGTGCACACTTTCTTTTTTGACTCAGTATAATATTGTAGGCTACACGATTCCTTCATCATTCTTTTTTTTTTCTGCATCAGCTTTGCCCATTACCACACAGTGACTCCTTTTGACTCCCCACATGATGATGGCTTTAGAAAACATCGTAGAAAATGAAGAATTTGCTTGTGACAAGCAATTTATTCATATCCCACGATGTTTTCTACTTAAAAAGACCAAAAAAAATCTAAATTTCCATTCACTTGAAATTGTCTTCTGCATCATCTTTGAATTTAGACCAACCCAAATTTTCATTGTTTACTTACTTACTTACTTACTTAATCCTCTTCGCCCATGGTTGGGCATAGGGCCTTCACTACTGTTCTCCAGGTTGTTCTGTCTTCTGCCTTCTTTTTTGCCTCACTCCATGAGAGTCTGATCTTTCGGAGCTCGGAGTCAAGGGTTCTTCTCCATGTCAGAGCGGGTCTGCCTCTCTTTCTCTTTCCCTGGGGATTCCAATCAAGAGCTTGTCGGGTAATGTTGGTTCTGTCTCTACGCAGAATATGCCCAATCCATCGCCATTTTCTTTCCTTGATGGTCTTTATTATGGGTTTTTGGTTAGTCCTCCTCCAGAGCTTCATTGTTTGGTAATGGGTAAAATTGGAACAACCCAAAATGTTTACCGTTTGAGAACACAAGATATTATTCTAGCTTTTGTAAAACATTGTGGAAAATGAACAAATTGTTTATGACAAGCAATTCTTCATATACCAAGGGGTCCAACGTACACAAGTTTTTGTGGTCAAAAAGATCGGCAATGGACAAAGATGGCGGCTAAATGATTGAATTTGTGTCGATTTTGGGGACAAAAACTGTAAGTAAGTACGTTTCTTGGCTTTGATATACCATGTCACCTAGCCGAGGATGTGGAGACAGTATTCACGCTCCTAGGGAAATAGGCCTTAACTTCTGACATGTTCTCAAACTCCATTGATGCTCGAAGTAATGCGAAGCTTTAAGCAGCAACAAAATCCGGAACTGATTGTGACCCGTATAAAATCGCCATTTGCATTAAAAATGCGATGAAATGAGACCAACCCTAGCTGTCTACACCATTTAAACAATTAGCCCAACAATCTGATCGCACTTTTAATGTATGCAACACCTCGCATTCATGAAAAAAACCCTATGTAAGCTGTCTAAGGTGGACTGTGGCCAACTGTACGAAAACAATGTCGCCACCATGTCAAATCTAACGATTTTGTCAAATTTCGAATTGTGTTTCCCAAAGGTTTTGTTTTGAAATCCTTTCACATACCTGAAACAGGATACCCAAACCCCCACAAATGGTTTTATTTTACCCTCAAAATGAATCTTGTACCCCTCGTTTTTGTAGACAGCCTACTTTGTCTCTTAAAGAGGGAGTGCAAGCATCCTGTAAAATAAGCATTTGTACCCCCAGATTTAAGAATCAATGGGAACGCTGCTGAAAAGTATCAAAGAACGTTGTTTTTAGAACCATGAATTCTCTTTGAGAATGAAGTGATGTTAAAAATATTTATAAATCATTTATAGTCTAGATCTATGTTTAGTAGGAGTCAGTCAGGCTTCAGTAAGAATGTGACTGGATCTACTGCCACTGCGTGACTTAATAATTCCCTTTGATAAGATGTAATAATATCGAGGAAAAGGAATAAGACGGTATCAAAAATTTTCTTCCTTTTCGTCAATATTTTCTAATTGTTCAACACTTGGTTGTATGTATCATTCATTGTTTGGGAAATGGTTATATTAATCATTGTTATCATTATAATTGCCGTTGTTTGAATAAATCTTGTTTATATTTTTCAGGTGATTTTATCTTCCATGGCAGACACTTGACCGTAGCAGATAGATCAGTATCCCGGTCCTGACGAATTCCGAGAAATAACTGGCATAACTGTCTTAATTCACTGAGACGGCATAACAGAAATATTACCTGAAGTCACAAATGAACATTTTTATGCATGTTTTTCAAGAACTCTGTAAACACACTGTAAAGATGGATGCTATTGATTTATGAAGTTTGATACTAGATGATGAAAACCACAGTCAAGCTTCAAGATATTTTCATGGATGATGGTTCCAAGTCTGGCCATGCTAATTACCAGACCTACAGCTTTTACAGAAGTTTATGTTAAATTAACCCTTTCCCAAACCGCAAAATTTTAGGGTTGTCCAATTTTTAAGTTGTTTCAGAGACCAAAAACAGATGTTGATTAAGGTAGGACTTGCCTTTGATATAGTTCAGAAAACATTGAGACAAAAGGAGAAAATGCTGGTTATCAGAATTTTCTTCTTTTACCTCAATGTTTCTCAAGCCTTTTCTATTAAGGACTTCAAAATCAGGTATTGTTTGGGAAAGGATTGATTAAGCATTTTGTCTTCTGATACTATTTGGTGTTGCTCGTTACAGAATAAAATCCTGTCAAACTTGTACAATGTGGTACTTTATAATCCTTCCCAAGAATTGGTCCCAATTCAAAGATGTTGCAGACAGTAATTTAAAGTGAAAAAGATTTTATAATTTTTGGTCTTTCTTGCTTGAAAATATTGTGGAAAATGAAAAGATTGCTTGTTTGTCATATGTATGCAATTTCTTGATTTTCCACAATGTTATATCAAAAAACCTCTATCTTGTTGGGCATCAATTTCAAAATGCCACTATATGGTAAACTGATGGAGTAATCTTTGTCCGCTAGACTGGGCAAAATAGAAAATGGTCGCCGACAACAATGTGAATCTGACTTACAATGTGAAATCGTTGGCTCAGCACGAAACAGTTGTAACTGCCTATAAACATAATAGGCTGTTAGAACTGTTTCACGCTGAGCCATCGATAATGTTGAATGTTCATTTCATATGGTAGAAAAATAAAAAGGGGTAAGGGGGTGAATGCTTATTGTCAGCATTTTTATTACGCTTCCCTCAATGTTTTCAAAAGCATCATCTCATAGATCTATACATCACGGCCAAGGATTGTTTGAGAAAAAGGCACTAGACCCCTGGCTCGACCAGTATCCTTTCTGCCATTCGCAAAGGCGACTCCAGTGGGGGATTGGTGCGTTGGGTCGCTCACCCCCAACCCAATCCCTTCCCCCCTGCCCCAGGAAAAATCCTGGATCAGACCTTGATTTGACAGAAGTCTTTCAATCGCCAATGGATTTGAATAATTAAAATGAGAGAGCAGTTGATGGCTTTGATTGGAAGATCTGTTAGTACATATTGAGAAAACATGTTACATGTTTTAATTCATATATAAATAATCCAGAAGGTCTTTGACCCATGTGGAACACAAATTACATAATATTTTTTTACAATATGTAGATGACCAAAATCTGTGAAAACTTCTTCATTCGCTATGGTAAAATCATTGATGGAAAAGGAAATATCAAGGTGTATCAATGGATCTTTTCTCTTCAAAATTTTAAAAAGATGTTCCAGACACTCACGGGATAAATTATTTTTAATTTGAATTTTACTACAGATTTTCCACAGACAAAGACATCTGTCAAAAGCAGATTAAAATGTCATCTGACAATTTCAGACTACCAGGCTACTAGCAAATAATAAACCAATGACCAGTTGGATCATTCAGGACTAAGCCTTTGAAAGCATCAACTGGAAAAGGATGCTGGTAACTATATTAACAAATTCATCCTTTTCCACAAGTGTATTGCATGGCAGGCAACTGGGCTTATAGGAGATAGGACATTGAATGAACAAATAATTCATTTTTCCATTTATTTTCAACTCATTTTTTATGTCCCTGATAGATTAACCTTGTGAAATCATTGATACAAAAGAAGGAATAATATAATTTCTCCTTTTGCCTCAATATTTTCTAAGCTCTCTACACAAATGCTATCTTCATTAAGAAACAGCTGATTTCAAATTGGGCCAGTCCAACATTTAGTTGTTTGGGAAAGGGTTAAAATGAGGTGAAAATAAAAAATATAAATCAAAAAAGCAAACTCAAGATTCTTCAACCACTGCTATTTTCTTTAATTACACAAAACAAATTCCAATTTCATATCGCTTGGGAATTACCAAAACCAAGGTACATTAATAATTTACTTGGAAATCTAAGGCTAGATATCTAAAACTTTGCAAAAAAACCCTTAAGACTCTCATTTTAACAAACAAGTCTATTTGAAACTCTCTAATAAGGTAAGCTTTTGAGAACATGGAGGAATTAGATGCTTGTCCAGGGACAATTTATTGATCCTGCTTTAAACTCTGCCAAAAACAAGAGCTGTCACTGTAAGATGACAATGCCCCCGACACCGCTTTGATTTTAAATTATGGCCAATCTATGTTCAAGGTCAAGGTCATCCAGGGGTCAAGGTCACCAAAGTATGTGCCTACAGAAAGGTAATGTACCAAGGAATGTTGTGGTAAAGTATGAAGCGAATATGTTAAGTAATAAGGAAGTTATGGCCAATGTTAAAGTTTTTAGACGGAATGACGGACAGACGGACGGACGGACAGACGGACGGACGGACGGACAAGTCAAATTTATGATGCCTCCCTATCGGGGGCATAAAAAGTCCAAAGTTTAAACTAAATTAACATACAATAAAGTCTATTAATGCATGACAATTAATCTAAAACATGTAAATCTTTAACATGATAAGAACCGTTGTAACAGTTTATCTTGGCCTCGGGGTATCATGGCCCCCACCCTGGGTATCTTGGCCTCCACCTAAAAGTTTGTTCCACAGTCCCCAAAAATTCAAACAATGTCTACAAATGTTACACATTCTGTTAAATGTAAAGGAAAAACAAAGTTTAATGTGTTTTGGTCAAATTTTTCGGCTTTTTTGCTTGAAATAGCTGCTCAGGAGCAAAATAAACTGATACACCGGTAAAGCTAATGATAAATGACCTGACAGAGCATACCTAGCTAATAGCTAAATATGCTCTGCCTGGTCTTTTATCATGAGCTAAACTTCATTTAAAAATAGTTATCTATTTTCAATGAATTTTGGATAAAAAGTCTTCAAATTCATTCAGTTCGTTAGTAAACATGAAAAGTTTTGTCTCTCCCTCTAGCGTGTAGCCTCAGGTACTCATCCAAGTGGAGATTAATCTGTAGCACATCATTCTCTTTGATTCAACTGTTTCCTGAATGGTCTTATTCCCTGAAATATAGAAACAATACCTCACAAAGTTGGATAGTTTTGGTAGATTACTGCTTTGATGGAGTTTACAGCTGCATTCAACAATATTTCAGCTTTACTTTTGTAGCTGGTGCACCTAACAATGTGCCCCATCAATGCTTTGTGTCAAATTTATTACAATAACCAATTAAATCCACCAGCTATTCATCTCTAGCTTTAGTTTATGAAAGGTTGTTTACAACTTTAAACTCATAAGTCATTTTTCTAGATGCTTTTCTACATCATGAATGTACATACCATGTAATCCATTACCACAAATTGAATTCCCAGAACATCAATGCTTTGGAAATCATTAATCATTTTGGAGAAAAAGAAAAGTAAAAAATATATATTCACTTGAAATTGTCGTCTGCAACATCTTGAATTTAGACCAATCTAGATAATAACAGCCTCTGTCTTAACTTAGCTGTATGGAGTGTAAAGCGTTACAGAAGCGCACCTCTGGTATGCAGGGCACATTAAATGTTGTGCTTTGTTCTGGCTTATCATGATGGGGACTGCTATCCCCGACACCTCCTTCTCTTTTTCCTTGACCCTTTTCGATTCTTTTTACATGAATTTTGATACTTTTTATCTCAAGCCCTAACCAAAAGCATGCAAAATAGGATAAAACTGATTTTGCGCCTGGTAAACCAGAGACTACCCCATACGACCATATCAAGTGAATGTAATTTTACATTTCGGGTCCCTCTGGATAGAAAACACTTTGGAAAATGAACACATGTTTTGCTCATTCATTTTCAATTTCCACAGTATTTTCTAGAGCATTGTTATTTTAATAATGTTTGTGTCCCAGAATGCGTCAAATGGACTTGATAATACGCCTAGGACTTCATTATAACAAAATTCATTGTTACGCGAACTTACGCCTCTGTTTTTGCAGCGCAATTCGAAATTTTTACAGGAGATAGTTGGATTAATAATTGACATGGTGGCGACATTATTTTCGTACAGTTGACCACAGTCCACCTTAGACAGCTTACATAGGGTTTTTTCGTGAATGCGAGGTGTTGCATACATTAAAAGTGCAATCAGATTGTTGGGCTTATTGTTTAAATGGTGTAGACAGCGAGGGTAAGTCTCATTTCATCGCGTTTTTTATGCAAAAGGCGGTTTTATACGGGTCACAATCAGTTCCGGATTTTGTTGCCGCCTCAAGCTTCGCATTACTTCGAGCATCAATGGAGTTTGAGAACATGTCAGAAGTTAAGGTCTATTTCCCTAGGAGCGTGAATACTGTCTCCACATCCTCGGCTAGGTGACATGGTATATCAAATCTAAGAAACATACTTACTTTCAGTTTTTGTCCCCAAAATCAACCAAAATTCAATTATTTAGCCGCCATCTTTGTCCACTGCCGATCTTTTTGACCACAAAAACTTGTGTACGTTGGACCCCTTGATATACTGAGCAAAAAAAAAGCTTAGCACGTTTTTAAACACATTATTTTTTCAGTTTATGATAATTACATGAACATTGCTTTGTGCTGTTCACTTGTTCACTTGTCCCGATCGACAACCATTACGCATACAGTACATGTGTAGAGTGAACATTCATTGTATTGGACAAAGTCCAGATTAGCAAAAGTCACGTGAGGCACGTGTGCAGTGACATCGACAATGTCTAGCAAAGGGTCAATATATTACAGTATTTAGAGCCCATCAACCAAAGATATTTGCTGCGACCGGGGAGCTTGTTGTCTGCAGCAGTTTTCAAAATGGATCAGCTTGAAATTTTGTCGTTTGGGAAAGGGCAATGCCAGGTATGTCGTTTGCAACAGCCTTCAACTTCGACTGGAGCCTCCAACTGCATTCTTACTTATAGTCCAGGCATAATGGCATGGCACATGTTAACAAAATTAACCCATGTAAAAATCACAATGTCAAACTCTAAACTACTGTAATTTTGCAAGTGTTGGTTAAAATCTTGCAGGCGTGAGACACCTGCAAGATTCGAACCAACACCTGAAAAATTGTCTTACTATTGTGAACACTTGTTCAATTGCTTACTTAACCCTTTCCCAAACAAGACCCGGTTTTGACGTCCCTAATAGAAACGGTTTGGGAAAATATTGAAACAAAAGAAGAAACTGCTGATAACCAGCAGTTTCTCCTTTTGTCTCAATATTTTCTGTGCCATATTTTACACAAATCATTTCTTTAATAACATCCATTTCGTCATTTTTTAGTTTTTGAAGTGGATCACCCTAAAATTTTGTCGTTTGGGAAAGTGTTAAGAAACTTGTAAACACGTGCCATAATACCGTAACAGTACCATGTGCAGATCCAGAGGGGGGGGGGGGGGTCAGGGGCTGACCCCCCCCCCCCCTGGAATTTGGCGAAAAAAGGGGCTATCAAAAAGATTACTGGTTATGTCCCAAATAAACTGCGTTATTTGTCCCTGTTTGTCACGACAAACCGTTGTTACATTTAGTCCTTCATGGTATGACATGTATCTGCATGCACATCCAGAAAGGGGGGGTGTCGGGATGTCTAACCCCCTCCTCCTGAAATTTGGCAAAAAAGGGGTTAAAGATCGGAAGACCCCCCCCCCCCCTCCCAGGGAAAAATACATGGAGACACCTTTTTCCATGACGCAGCCTCAAATTTAGAAACGGAGAAAAAAAATTCTAGGGATTATCTCAGGGAGTTCACATGTGAAGTTTCATTGAATTTGGTCCAAGGGTTGCTGAGATCTGGCTGTGGACGGACGGACGGACACACGGACAGACAGACGGACGGACAGCCTGGCGACTATATGCTCCCCCGATTTTTTTCCGGGAGCATAAAAATGCTGATAATCGGCATTTTCTCCATTTGCCTCAATGGTTTTGTGTTAAAATGCTCATGTATTCTACTGTTAAGTGACACCTACAAATCTGTTGTTCAGGAATGGGTAAAGGATTCATGAAAAAGAGAAAAATCCGCATTAACGGTTTCACAATTAGTTTAATAGCCTTATAATCATACAATAACAAAGACTCACAAAAACAAAATGGTGACGAATGGAGATTAATAATGAAAATTTTGGTGCAGAGTGCAACATTGTTGAAAGTAAAAATCAGGTTATCCCTGCTTTCCAACAAAAACCTCGTAACTGCAGCTTGTTTTAAGCTGCAGTTATGATGTTTTTGTTGAAAAGGACATTATAAAGTTGCTTTTCAACAAAAAAAACTCGTAACTGCAGCTTATTTTAAGCTGCAGTTACGAGGTTTTTGTTGAAAAGCAACGTTATAAGCACTTACAACAGTTTTGCGCTAAAACACTCAGCTAGCTAACAGCATATACTACATGATTTCCAGAAACAGTCATGTTTTGTAAATGATAAATTCTTCTAATGATTTTCCTAAAATATTCTTGATCTAGCAAGTAGGGTAGACAAAGATAGGCTTGCATATATGAGCAGCCTGACTCTAGTCTACATTACATGCTTTAATTGATCATAATAGAAATTAATGTGAGACTAACTTTCCAAAACCAAGACCCATAATCAAAACAAACTTGCTTTCAGATTTGTTAGTTTCATGACACTTGGGAATAAATCATGCATTTTATAAAACCACAAGCAAAAACTGACAGTGACGTAGTTTTGTGTTAATCGTTTACAACCAATCAACCTGTTCATTTATCATGTGCACATTGTAAACCAAGGGCGGATCCAGGATTTTTTTCCAGGGGGGGTCCAAGCCCAAGATTTTTTCCAGGGGGGGTCCAAGCCAAAATTATGGCTTAAAATGTACTAATTTGTAACGTTACACCAAATTTATATAGTCTAAATTTAATTTTCGGCCAATGCCAGGGGGGGGGGGGTCCGGACCCCCGACCCCCCCCCCCCCCCCCCCCTTGATCCGCCCATGTAAACGGTACAAATGAGAAGAGTTTATTGCTTTAGAAACAGTAAACACAAAACTACGTCACTGTCAATTTTTGCTTGTGGATCTGTACTAATCTTGCCAAAGTAGAAAAATATTATTGTTATTTGGAAGATAGCACTTACTTGCTTTTCTTGCATAACAATGTCATTTTTATGTCATTATGTACATTAAAAGAATGTTTTTTTTTCTTCCAATTCATAAATTATTCAGTATGACACTTTTTTGTTAATTTTAGTATGTATTAGCTAAACTAAGCTTGCAATAGAATCTGTTTGTCGTTAAAAGCTATGTGATCCCAAGCAAAATATTTGGATTAAAATGTATAGAATTTGCAGATTTTAAATGAAAAGCTATGACTACAACTTTAAGTTAACATTAAGTATGCTATGTACTAACAAGTATTACTGTACTTGAATTTCAAAATGGCTAAAACACATTTTCACAGATCCACATTATGAAACATTTAAATGAAAGGGGTTCTATGGAGCATTCAGCTTCAGTAGTCATCATTCAGTAATCATTTATTGATTGATTGGATTGAACGCCTTTCCAAAACAATAAAGTTTACAGATGACAATATATGCTACTACAGGAAAGAAATTGAGCCAGGATCTGGAAAAACGTCCTTTAAGGCTTTTGAGCCCAACTTAGATCCAGATCAGCCTGTGCATACGCACAGTCTGATCAGGATCCACGTTGTTCTCTAATAGCTTCTTTTTAACCTTTCGTAACTTAAAGAGAGCAGCATGGATGCATATTGGACTGCATTTGACAACAGGCTAATCTTCAAACTCAATCTTCAAAAATGCTATAAGTGACGTTTTTCCAGATCCCGGGTCAATTGTATGTTACAGTGTGTTAAACATAGAAAGAAAAGGAGGTAAAGCTAGTAGTCTGCATTTCATTTAATGTCATCAATACTTTTGTTGAAAACATTGAGGAGGAAAGGGAGAAAATACTGGTAGTCAGCCTTTTCTCCCTTTCTCTCAATGTTTCAAACCATGCCATATAGGAGACATCAAAAAACACAGAAAAAGGAAAATGAGACACTCAATGAAATGCCATGCATTCCCAATGAACCCATTCACACATTTAACAATAAATACTGCAGATATACATAGAAGGGGACCCTAATATTAACAACTATATACAGATAGACCAAGATTCATCTAATTTAACAGTGTAAATTATCTTCAACCTTTCCCAAATTACCAAATTTTAAACCAGTCGAAATTGAAAACGGTGCATTACAGACCACAAACTTTAAATATTTGTTTAACCCTTTCCCAAACAACAAAATTTGAGGGTGATCCAATTTGAAAGCTGCTGCTTACATGTACAACAAAATCAATATTTATAATGATGTGATTTGTGTAAGATATAGCAAGAAAATATTGAGGCAAAAAGAGAAAATGCTGATTATCAGCATTTTCTTCTTTGGCCTCAATGTTTTCCCAAGCCTTATCTAATAGAGACATCAAAATCAGGTCTTGTTTGCGAATGTTTTAAAAGACCCAATTTTGACATCCCTAAAGGAGAGATGGTAAAAAAATATTAAGGAAAAGATTTTGACCATGACTAGTCTGATTTTGTTATTTCAGAACGGGCTAAAACACTGACAACATGGTACTCAGTGCAAGGGACTATTTTGTCTCATTGGTCAGAAATTTTGTGTTTGATGGGTTAAGAAAGTTGTAGTAACAATGGTATAAAATCTAACGAAAATTGTCTTTGAATATAGTTCTAAGTGACTAGAGTTTGAAGTCTTTTGTTACTAAAGTAATGTATGAATTACTTGAAAATCTATTGAATCAGTTAAAGCAAAGCCATCAGTCATTCAAAATAAATCCAAAAGAAGCATGAAAAGATGGATAAATCAAATCAAGAACTGTATTAACCAATATAATATGACATAATATGCTACTTTCAAAATCAAATTCATTTAAAAACTTTGGTCCCAGTACCATTATAACTAAAAAGATAACCATGAACATAGCATTGGTTACATTAGAAAATCTCGTAATTGTAGCTTGAATGAAAGTTAGGGTATATCGCTGCTTTTCAACGAAGACCTCATAACTGCAGCTTAAAACAAGCTGCAGTTAGGAGGTTTTCATTGAAAAGTGACGATATTTAACCCTTTCCCAAACAAGACCTGATTTTGACGCCCCTATTAGGTAAGGCTTGGGAAAACATTGAAACAAAAGAAACTGCTGATAACCAGCAAATTCTCCTTTTGTCTCAATATTTTCTATGCAACACTTTACACAAATTCTATCTTTAATACCTTCCATTTTGTCATTTGTGGCAGTTTTAGAATATGACCACCCTAAAATTTTGCCGTTTGGTAATGGGTTAAAGGTTACCAATGAGTCTGCACAACTCTTCATCCTTTAAACTTTACAATATTGGTAATAATCTTGTACATAGTTGGTTGTTCAAAACGTTTATCAATTGGGCAAATACTGAATAGATATTGCAAAAAGAAATTGGTATATTCCAATATCAATACAAATGAATTACCAATAACTTAAGAATTTTGAAATACAGAACTCTTTTTCTCAACTTATTCAATAGAAAGACATTCAAAACAACAAGCTATTTTTGTGAAACACCAATTCCCTCATGCTAAGTTTTTAGACAGACAGAGAGACAGACACCAGGAAAACAATATGCCCCTGATCTTTCCAAATCCAGGCTTAAAAAGCCTGTTTGTGGTAGGATTTACAAAGAGAGAACTTAGAGCAAAACTATTCCAAGCTCAAGTAAATACATAAATTCTTAAAGCAGTTTGCTCTTTCACGTCAAATCTTAATTATTCAACAAAATTAATGTACAATTTAGTGTAAGGTAAATTTGAGATATTTAGTAAAGCAATATCAACTTTAACTCATTACCAAACGACAAAATTTTGGACTGTTCCAATTTGAAGGGTGTTGCAGACGACAATTTCAAGTGATTGGAATTTTACATTTTTGGGTGTTTTTGTTTAGAAAACATCGTGGGAAATGAAGAAATTGCTTGTCACAAGCAATTTCTTCATTTTCCACAATGTTTTCTAAAGCATATTTCTTTAAGGGCGTCAAAAGGTGTCAATGTTTGGTAATGGGTTAATTACATGAAACACACGGAATTGTCATTCAGCAACCAAAACATTGAACTTAGAACTAAATGTTAGCCATGACAGAGTGAAAGCTTTAGTGGCAATGATTTGGTTGCCAAACAACTACAGTCGACACTTGTTATGTTGACAACAGATAAGTTTAATTTCCACTTAAGTCGAAGTGAAAGCTTGTCCCGTACGCACCAAGGGATATCAAAAAGTTTGAACAAAATAATTTTGAGATAAAAAGAGCCATTGAAATTTAGAAGGAAAAGGATAGAAATTGCTCGTATCGAGCAATTTCTTTCCTCTTCCTGCTATATTTCAATTATGAACGCACTTGATAGGCAATATAATGGCAAAATGCATTTTAAATCGAAACAAAACTAAATCGGATGAGTCAAACTCCAGATATGTCGAGGTGTTTTGGTGGACTCTCTGAATTCGACTAAACGAGGGTCGACTGTATTTCTCATCAACATTACAAATCATCTCATGCATGTTATCACAATATATACATGTGCAATTAAAAATCTTTTACATCTTTCATACATTTTTACAGATACTTATTGGATTTTCTATCAACAATTTACCCCATCTCCAACTTAAATTAGTTCTAATGGGTGAATACATGAATATTTTAACACATTACCTGACAACAATATTTAAGACTGGTTCAAATTCTTTTATACAAATGGAACAGGACATGGTAAGACAAGAGCTGTCTGAAGACAGCGCGCTCGACTTTCTAAGTTGCTTAGTATAAAGGGGGCATAACTCCAAATAGAGTGGTCCCAGGGTCATGGGCCCTGATAGTAAGGTAGAGGGTGTGATGGTGAATAAGTATACCAAGTTTGGGTTGAATCCCTTTGATAGTATGGAAGTTATTGATTTTTGAAAAAATTTAACCTTGGTTGCAACGCCAACGCCGACGCCAACGCCAACGCCCGGGTGACAGTATAAGCTCTCATTTTCTTCGAAAAGTCGAGCTAAAAATTAATCCATTTTCCTTTTTCTACAATATTTTCACCTCTTGAATGAAATACTTTACTTCAAACTTGTAACGGGATATAAATTCTGAATATAGCACTTCATCTGCTTTACTAAAAGACTTTATTGTTTGGCAATAGATTTTAATAACTAATTTTAACTCGTTTTGACATCTTCCAGTAGAAATTGTCTTGGAAAACATTGAAGAAAGAGAAGAAAATTCTGATGACCAGCATTTTCTTCTTTTCCCACATGTTTTCTGTGCTATGATAAACATAATTTCTGCATATGACATCCATACATTTTGCAGTCTGCAACAACTTTCGAATTTGACTGGGCAAAAACTTCACCATAATGGGAAAGTGTTAAAAATGCTTTAACCCTTTCCCAAACAAGACCTGGTTTTGACGTCTCTAATAGAAAAGGCTTGGGAAAACATTGAGACAAAAGAAGAAACTGCTGATAACCAGCAGTTTCTCCTTTTGTCTCAATATTTTCTATGCCATATTTTACACAAATTCATCTTTAAGAATTTCCATTTTGTCATTTGTGGCAGTTTTTGAAGTGGATCACCTTAAAATTGTGCCGTTTGGGAAAGGGTTAAGGTAGTCAATCCCTAATGAGATTCAAGCTACGTCAGAATTCTAACCTGATGTAAAGTCGTTAATTTTCATTATGTATCCGAACCTATTCAGGCAACATAGTAAACATCCGGCAGTGGAATATTCCATTGCTGAATGTTTACAGCAACACCCCAATAATTCTGACATTGCCTGAATCTCATTAAGGTTCAACTATCTTAAATCAGGTTTTCTATACAATGAAAGACTTTTCTACACACTTATTCAATCAAAATAACAAGAATTATTATCTTTGTACATAAAGAAAAATTCATTCACAGCAAAATGACTATCAATTAAACTCAAACAATTGTTACATGGCTTTTTTTCAATTACAATATGTTTAGTTGATAAAGGACTATTAAGTGTGCAAATTAAAGATCAGTTTAAAAATTGAGTAAGAACATATACAATTATAAGCACCTACAGAGTTGTTACCGCATTTGATATCACAAGCACTCTAAAAAGTCTTGATAACACTTCAATTTGTGACTTGTGCAGCGATACCATATCAGTTATCACCATTTTCTCCTTTTCCTGCAAGATTTTCTACCACCATATCCATATGGGGTGGTCCCTTTGAATGTGTACCAACTTTAAGAATTTAACACTTCTCATGACGTTCATGTCAATTTCCTGTTGTGACCAAAGCGTTGGCAGGCAATACAGACTAAGATCAGCCTGCAGAGATGTGCAACCTGGTCTTAGCCTACACTGCTTAATGTGGCAATAATTAAAGACAGCAAAATGAGAATTAATGATTTGAACTACTTATCCTATCCTATGATAGGTAAAAAATTCATCCAAGTCAAATGGAATGTACTTTCCTAGTCTAACCCTTCCCAATAACTAATCTCAGGCAATATACATCTTTGGTATATGAAAGTGCTCCTTTTACTTTACAAATAACTTGAGGTAGTACACCCCTAATATGATTCATTTGGTCTGAGTTATTGGGGCAACATTGTAAACATTCAGCAGTGGAATGTTCCACCAACGAATGTTTACAACATCGTCCGAATAAACTCAGATACCTCAGAGAATTCGTTAATCACTTGAATCTCATTAGGGATGGACTACCTAAAGATGATTCTAGCATTTCATAACCTTAGCAACTAATCGATAGAGTTAATCCTTTGAAGCAAAATGAAATTGCTACAGTCAATTCTGTGGCATACTTCCTTTCTCTGACTGAAAATTTATCAAGTGTCTCGCAATATGGATTTTAACCATCCAAAATTGAATTCAAATTCAGAATTTAACCCTTTCCCAAACAATACCTGGTTTTGACGTCCCTAATAGAAAAGGCTTGGGAAAACATTGAAACAAAAGAAGAAACTGCTGATAACCAGCAGTTTCTCCTTTTGTCTCCATATTTTCTTTGCCATATTTATGCCCCCTTTCGAAGAAAATGGGGGTATATTGTTTTGCAAGTGTCGGTCGGTCGGTCGGTCGGTCGGAAGGTCGGTCGGTCGGTCGGTCGGTCGGTCTGTCCGTAGACCAAACCTTGTCCGGAGCATAACTCAAAAAGTATTAAAGGTAGAGTCATGAAACTTCATAGGTGGATAGATCTCATTATGGAGAGGTGCAGTGCACAAGAACCGTAACTCTGCCGATCAAATTTTTTGAGTTATTGCCCTTTGTTGATTTTTTAACTGGATTCTTGTCCGGAGCATAACTCAAAAAGTATGTAAGGTACAATCATGAAACTTTACAGGTGGATAGATCTCATTATGGAGAGGTGCAGTGCACAAGAACCGTAACTCTGCTGATCAAATTTTTTGAGTTATTGCCCTTTGTTGATTTTATAACTTGATTCTTGTCCGGAGCATAACTCAAAAACTATGTTAGGTAGAATCATGAAACTTTACAGGTGGATAGATCTCATAATGGAGAGGTGCAGTGCACAAGAACCGTAACTCTGCTGATCATATTTTTTGGGTTATTGCCCTTTGTTGATTTTCAAACTTGATTATTGTCCGGTGCATAACTCAAAAAGTATGTAAGGTAGAATCATGAAACTTTACAGGTGGATAGATCTCATTATGGAGAGGTGCAGTGCACAAGAACCGTAACTCTGCCGATCAACTTTTGTGAGTTATTGCCCTTTGTTGATTTTATAACTTGATTCTTGTCCGGAGCACAACTCAAAAAATATGTAAGGTAGAATCATGAAACTTTACAGGTTAATAGATTTCATTATGGAGAGGTGCAGTGCACAAGAACCGTAACTCTGCCAATCAAATTCTTGGAGTTATTGCCCTTTGTTGATTTTTACACTTAATTCTTAACCTTGCCTATATCTCGGTGTCCTTTTACACATACAGCCTTGATATCTCACACATAGATACCTCCTATCAACATCGTTCACATTTAACCATGACCTTGGACCTTGTGACCTTGACCTTGGAGTTTGACCTACTTTAAAAAAAATTAAACCCGGCATATATCTCATGACCTTTTACAAATATAGCCTTGATATTTCACACATGGACACATCTTACCAAGACCTTTCACAATTGACCATGACCTTGGACTTTGTGACCTTGACCTTGGAGTTTGACCTACTTTAAAAAAAACTTTAACCTGGCCGATATATCATGTCCATTTACACATACAGCCTTGATATTTGAAACATGGAAACCTCCGACTTAGACCTATCACATACGACTATGACCTTGGACCATGTGGCCTTGACCTTGGAGTTTGACCTACTTTTAAAAAAAATAAACTGGGCCTATATCTTATGTGTTATTACACATACAGCCTTGGTATTTCACACATGGACACATCTTACCAAGACGTTTCACATTTGACCATGACCTTGGACCTTGTGACCTTGACCTTGGACTTTGACCTACTTTAAAAAGAACTTTAACCTAGCCAATATATCATGTCCTTTTACACATACAGCCTTGATATTTGACACATGGACACCTACGACCAAGACCTTTCACATTTGACCATGACCTTGGACCTTGTGACCTTGACCTTGGTGTTTGACCTACTTTTATAATACATTAACCTGGCCTATATTTCATGTCATTTTACATATACAGCCTTGATATTTCACACATGGTCACTTCCAACCAAGATATTTCACTTTGACCATGACCTTGGACCTTGACCTTGGAGTTTGACCTACTTTTAGAAATATCTAACCTAGCCTTTATCTTATGTTCTATTACACCTACAGCCTTGATATTTCACACATAGACACCTCCTACCAAGACCTTTCACATTTGACCATGACCTTGAATATTGCAACCTTGACCTTGGAGTTTGACCTACTTTTAAAAAGACTGAAACCAGGCATATATATCATGTCCTTTTACACCTACAGCCTTGATATTTCACACATGGACACCTCCAACCAAGACCTTTCACATTTGACCATGACCTTGACATTTGGCCTACTTTTAAAAACTTTAACCTGGCCTATATTTCATTTTACTTTTACATATACAGCCTTGATATTTCACACATAGACACCTCCTACCAAGACCTTTCATATTTGACCATGACCTTGGACCTTGTTAACTTGACCTTGGACTTTGACCTACATAAAATGTAGGCCCTTGAGGGGGCATATATGTTTTACAAACATCTCTTGTTTTACACATATCCTATCTTTAATAACATCCATTTTGTCATTTGTGGAAGTTTTCGAAGTGGATCACGCTAAAATTTAGTCGTTTGGGAAAGGGTTAATAGCTTTGACAGAAATAAGAGAATTGGAGATCAGAATTGTTTTCTTTCCAAAATGTGTTTTCTTCTGGTCATCAGCATTTTATTCTTTTTTCTCCATGCTTCCCAAAGCTACCTAGCTTTCATACATCAAAATTAGACATAATTTGTTAAATGGTTATCAGAGTGGTTTAAGCTCAATAAACACTGTACATACATGTATTTTGATCAGACACAGAAGTCTCAGTCTGTCAAACGCATCTAACCTTTTCTAAAACTGTAAACACTTACTGGTTTTGATGTCTCTTGTAAGAAAAATTTGGGAAAACAATCTGTTGTATCAGTGCTTTCCATAGCTTTCTTCTGCAAAGGAAATGCTCTCCATAGTCTTCTGCTCAGGATGTCAAAACTAGACATAGTTTTCGACAAGGGCTAACTCTCTTTTTGATCATGATAAAAAAATCTAATAAATGGATCAACTCGTGTAAATAATCACTAGTATTGTTTGTTCATAACGTCACTCCTGTCCATCTAATATTTGTTTCCGCTCGTGCCATATTGTGCCGCGGCGCCTCGCACAGCGCCCTGGGCAGCAGACTGAGCCGCGCTCGCTACTCCTGACTGGACCGCTTCGTTCTTCATCACCCCCGTGGCAAACTCTTGCTGTGCCTTCGCAAAACTAGCCCCAGTGCTTCTATATATTCTATGTACCTACAAATATACAACATATCGTCGGTGCTATGACAAAATGGCGTAACAAATTAGTTACGCCATTTTGTCATTTTTTTATAAATGCTTTCTACTAAGTATGTAGGAGCGCATATCCTGTCAAAATGGCGTTTTTCTACACCTATTAGAACCCTTTCAATTATCATGTGACAAAATTGCGTAACTCGATTTAGCTGACAAAATGGCGTTATACGTAGACAAATTTACACGAGAGTAATAGTGAGTTACGCAATTTTGCCGGCATATTTTATAACATTTTTTAAAACGGCAAAAACGTTTTTGGCTCTCCTGAAAAAAATGGTTTTCGAGCAAAATTTCTATTACGCCATTTTGTCATAGCACCGACGATATAGTTGGCTATGTTTGAAAGCGCCTTTACTGCTGCTAGAGTTATCCCATTACCAGACAGCAAAATTTTTTACTGGTCAAAAATCAACAACATTGAGGCAAAGGGAGAAAGTGCTGGTTACAAGCACTTTCTTCTTTTGCCTAAATTTCTTCCAAAGCCTTTTCTCCTAGGGACGTCTAAACCAGGTCTTCTTTGGGAAAGGGTTAAACAGCAGTGATATCACTTTAACTTGTAACTTGTGCAGCAATACCATACCAGTTATCAGAAATTTATTCTTTTCCAAAGACTTTATCTTGTTTAACGTCCAAAGGCTCCAATGTGTGGTAATGGGT
Source organism: Fragum sueziense (assembly GCA_963680895.1). Lineage (NCBI taxonomy): Eukaryota > Metazoa > Mollusca > Bivalvia > Cardiida > Cardiidae > Fragum > Fragum sueziense. The sequence continues at coordinate 31,369,344 of OY804598.1, forward strand.
TGTAAGACATTTTCTATTTTTGCAGACGATCTCATAGTATGTGCTTTAAAATTCTTCTTTTCCGAATAGACAAAAGTTTATGCAGTTCCAATTTGATAGCAGCTGTAGGTGGCAAAATGGTTGTTATGAAGATAGGAATTGTGTATAATAGCATAGAAAATATTTAGAGAAATAGAGAAAATTTTTGTCATCTTTTTTTCTTTTTACATAAATGTTTCCCAAAGCTATTTTATTGGAGGCATGGAAACTTCGATGATTCTGGGAAAAGTTTACATGATACAGATTAAAATGACAACAAACTAATGCACTAACTCTTAAAGCCTGCATTCAATAACTTTGAAGATGTCCAATTGTATTTTGAAACAAATTGTAACCAAAAATTTATCTTGGAATGATAATAAACTCTTACAAAAGGTGAACAATGCATTTATATTAATAGAATACAAAAAGTAAACTGTAAAATGTAAAATGATAAAATATACCAAAGACCTTTTAGAAAAATACTGATTTTCTAAATGAATTAATTTGAAGATATGAATGGCATTATATTGTATAGTTGAGTCTCTGTTGATTTCATTTGGTTCCAAAAATAACAACTTCTTTCAAATAATTATATTATATAAGGTACATGTACCTATTTCTCTTATTTTTCTTGAGGAACTATCACCATACACCATCTTATTACCTAAAAGCTTCAAGTCTGGATAGAATCTTTTTTAAGAACTTTTACAAAGACTTATATTGTGGATGAAAATAAGAATTGTACATAGAAATTGAAGTTCACAATAACAGAATCTTTTAGATAATTACTCTGATCTTACAAACAAAAGCTTTGGAACAGGCTAGAATTAATAAGTCTCGAAATAAGATTGTGTTCAGTAAAATTATTAATCTAGTGCCAAAATGTGATACATTGAGACAATGGTTACTTAGTAAACAGGATGTTCTTACATAAAATTGACCTAGATTAAGCCTACCTTAATCAGCATAATAATCATTGCTGCAGCATTTATGGAGAAAAACAAAGCTATAAACATCATGACAGCCCCAGCTGCTGTATGCTTCCCAATAATGGTTAAAGAATTAATCCAGCCTCTACAAATATACAGGAAAATGGTGCAATGAGCCAATGACTGAAGGGATTATATATATAGGGTGTGGTGTGGAATGCAGAAGCTATGAAAATTGCTTTACAAATTATGTCCCTCAAAATGTTTCATGCCTTAGAACATGCCAAAATTATGTTAGTGCATTGAAATCATACGACTGTAAGCAATGGTAGCTTCGGTAACACTATGCACATAAATTCAAAATTTGATACAACAGGTAAGTATGGAAAGGGTTAGCAACCACATCCAAAATTCTAATAAAGAACTTTATTTTATTATTTTGTGTACATGCATTTCTGAGATGTAATCACAAATCTTTTGTAAATGCCGAAACCATACTTCTATATATTGTTGAAATCAAATTGATGAACATTTGTTTTTGTTCTAAAGCATCAAACATACTACATTGTGGGTATCCATTAGAACTATGAAACTAAAAATACATTTCTACCAAATACCCACAAAATAGAGAGAACATGTAAAGCACATTTTCCTCCCCAAATTATACAATGAAGTGGTATAGAGGAGTGTTAAATTGGATTGTTTAATTCTGAAATGTATAAAACAAGTTAATATGGGTCGGGAAATTCTGCTGTAAAAGGAGGTTTGAGAGGCTGAGTGGGACTGCAAGGATAAAAACTCTTGAATAAATTGATATTTCTAACTAAATAAGCTAAACTCTACAATGAACAGAAAACAGAATGGATCAAGCAAACAACAAAGAACAAACTACCAGTACTACAACTAAATCAGGAATGGAACAATATGTTGCTTTAATTAATGACATGAGGTGTTTAACCCATAAAGTGTCAATCAAAACAAAAAGTCAATCCAAACAGCATATTGAAACAGCTATTTTAACAATTGCCATGCTGAACTCGGAAAATGAGGATGGATTTTGACACTAAGTGCAATTCTGCACTATCTGCCTCTTTAAAATCAGCATAACTCGAGTTAGTTTCTCCCTAAATCTACTAATATTTCTAATGTGTGAGAGGACAATATGGAATTGTAACAAATAATAAGAGCTAGCAAGCAAGAATGTGTCAGAACAGAAACAACATGTAAAGTTCAGGCTTAATATGTGACCTTTACAAAGCAAAGCTTCCAAGAGCATCATGCACATATGTAGAACCATAGCAGCTTAAATCAGTGAAAACGGACATTTATTGAAGGGCACATATAAAGTACATGTATTAACCAATTCCGAAACAGTGACACCCTTTGATGCCCTACAAAATAAAGGCTGTGGAAAACATTGTGGAAAATGAGGAAATTGCTTGTGACAAGCAATTTATTCATTTTCTACAATGTTTTCTAACCCAAAATTATAACAGAGATTCTTAAACTTACACCTATTTGAATATGTCGTCTGCAGCACCTTACCAATTGGAACATTTCCAAATTCGGCCATCTGGTAGTGGGTTACAAAAGTGATCCAGACTTAAATGGGTCAGGTGAATAATAATACATTGGCAAGATTAAACTGCATCCCATTGAAACTGTATGAGATGTCCAGACAATTATTTGTGGACAGATGACTTGGTTTGTAACATATTTAGCACTTTCAGCTTTGGGTATATAACAAGTGGTATTCAGGGTTTTCCCTGAGAATAAGACTTCAATTACCCACAGGTAAATTTTTCATGCATCATTTGTTTTGAAATTGTGACAATGAAACATGATTTGTGTGTCATGTAAAACTCTGGGCATTCAACAAAGATGTGATAACAAAGGACATTATGAAAAGAGGCATTTTAGAGGCATATCTTGTATTTGTTAGATATTTTGACATCATACCAAATCACACAGAATCAAAATCTGTCAAAATGCAGGTTCTTTTTTTTTACTTTAAACAATTTTAAGATAACTCGTTGGAATGTTCATCATCTGACAGTCAACAAGAGCCACAAGTGATAAGCCAAATACAAACTGCCTGTGACTTGATGACATGAAAAATGTAATAAAAAGTATTTAACTAAACTAATTTATTCTATTTCACTGGTTGTTTTTCTTTTCCACATGTTGATATAATTCCACCAAATATAGTTTTTTATTTTATTAATGAAATTTGATTCTATGCGATCATGGTATTTTGTTAGTTATGAATGATAACTTCAACCAAGACAAAGAGCAAGCAAACAGAAAATGATATCAGAGGTACAAATAAGAGGAGGTAATGAATTTTCAACAAGAGAAATATCATTAATCTTTCACCAAACTCTATGTTGTGGGTACTCATTGGAATCGTCTCATCCCTATGTTGTGGGTACTCATTGGAATCGTCTCATCAAGACGATTCAAATGAGTACCCACAACATAGGATTTGGAATTGGAATAACAGGGTTAAAATGCCTTTACCACCTCTTATTTATTGTAATCTGGTTTTTTTTGTCTGTAATACCTTTACTAGCCAAATTCCCATTACAACAGCACAAATTGTAAACATAACAGCTATGACCATAACCATAATGCCAACTGCTGTGTTTTTGCCAACCACAGTAAAACCTTTAATCCAACCTCTAAAAATAAACAATGCCAGTACGTTTATTCCTTTGAATATCTATTTAGAGATGACTTATTCAAGATATTCTGTCAAGTTTTTCTCCCAACGCATGAGATCTAGATCTGGTCATATTGAGAATTAATCTGCTATCTAATATTAAGGCTGGAGTCAAATTGAGGGTTAATTTGACAATACCAAACTGAAACAAAAGGTTTAATTTTCAAAAGCATGCAACTAAAACACATCAATTGACAATAAGCAGTAACAATTTAGAGGAAAATAAAGCTGATAAAATTTAATTTCATCTCTATCGCGATGTTCATAAATACATTCTAGACCTAAGTTTCAAAAAATGCCATTTAACCCTCTCCCAAGCAAGACCTGCTTTTGACGTCCCTATTAGAAAAGGCTAGGGAAAACATTAAGACTAAAGAAGAAACTGCTGATAACCAGCAGTTTCTCCTTTTGTCTCAATATTTTCTTTGCCATATTGTACGCAAATCTTTTCCATTCTAACATCCATTTTGTCATCTGCAACTTCTTCGAATTTGGAGCACCCTAAAATTTTGTTGTTTGGGAAAGGGTTAAACATTTTGTCCGCTATCTGATTTTGGCCAACCTTTAAGACATGAAAAATAACAAGATGTGTTTGTGAAACACTATGGCCCCGAAATGTAGCTTTTTTGCCTTAAGTGTTTATGTTAACATTGTGAAGTTTCAGAAAGAAAGACCAACAACAATAAAATTATATACCCAAATCTTTTGATATAGGGTTATAATAAGAAGTGAAAGTGTGTACCAGGCCTGGCGTGTACAACTAAAGGTAAAATAGGCTTGTTTGAAGGAAGGAAAAAAGACTATGCATGTGCAGTGCATTCTGGAATGCTGGTGAAGACATCCTGAATTCTGTAATTAACCCAAAACCAACTGGCGACCCCTTTTGACACACACCCCCCCCCCCACACCCCCACCCCCGAAAATAAAGGTTTTGGAAAACTTTATGGAAAATGAAGAAATTGCTTGTGACAAGCAATTTCTTCATTTCCCACAATGTTTTCTACCCAGAAAGTCCATAAAATGTTAAATTTCATTCCCTTAAAAATGTCATCTGCGACATCTTTGACTTTAGACCAGTCTGAAATTTTGCCATCTGGTAATGGGTTAATGTATAATTGAAGCAGGATATAGCTCTAGACAGGAGGTTGTGACAGCAATCTAATTTCGATCTTTCTCATTCAAACCATATGTTGTGGAAACTCATTCATTCAAAACCTCTTAGAGGCTTTAAACCATCTTAGTAAGAGGCTTAAAACCTTTCCCATACAAGACCTAGTTTTTCAGTCCCTCAAGAAAGCCTTGAGAAACATTCATACAAAAGAAGTAAATGCTGATAACCTGATAACCAGCATTTTCTCCTTTTGTCTCAATATTTTCTAAGCTAAATTATGCATACGTTCCACGTTTATTAACACATATTTTGTTGTCTGACGCCTCTTTCAAATTGGAAAACCCTACATTTTTACTGTTTGGGAAAGGGTTAAATGAGCACACAACTTAAGGTATGATCAACTATAAAATCAATGATCTTTTCTCTTTCAAATTATAAATATTTTAAATATTTTGGTACTCTTGGTAGAAAACATTGTGAATAATGAGAAAATTGCTCGTTTGAAGCAATTTCTTCATTTCTCAATGTTTTTGATACCTTTCTCAGGATGAGGTGTAAAGCATCAATGTGCAGGAATGGGTCATGTGAATATTAACCTACCCGAACCAGCATAAGAATCATAAGAACAGCTAATGTTGTGAGAAAAAATGCTATGATGATCATTATGGCCCCTACTGTTATATTGTCTCCAATAGTACTTAAACCATTAATCCAGCCCCTGTAATGTCGTCAAAACAAGTTAGTGTGGTGAAATTTGAGAAAAATGCTATGATGATCATAATGGCCCCTACTGTTATATTGTCTCCAATTGTACTTAAACCATTAATCCAGCCCCTGTAATGTCGTCAAAACAAGTTAGTGTGGTGAAATTTCTCTTGAAACCGTTTCTAAAACACGACCTGGCTTTGACGTCGCTATGTAAATAGGCTTTGGAAAATATTGAGGCAAATGAAGACAAGAGCCGTCACAGACGGATTATGCTCCCCGAATAAGTGTTTGTCACAAAATAAAAACTATCATACATTAAGCCCCCTTTTCCCATGACAGCTTTTTTGTACACACATTATTTATAGAATATGGTCTAGAACATCCTATTCATTACATGAGCACAAAATTTCATTAAATTCTGCCCATTAAATGAAGAGAAATAAGAGAAAAACTAATTTTTACACTAAGGCCCCTTTTTCCATGACGCAGCCTTAAATTTACAAACGGAGAAAAAGGTCCCTAGGTATTGACCTAGGGAGTTCACATGTGAAGTTTCATTGAATTTGGTCCAAGGGTTGCTGAGATATGGCTGTGGACGGACGGACACACGGACGCACAGACACACGGACGGACAGCGTGGCGACTATATGCTCCCCCAAAATTTTTTCGGGGAGCATAAAAATGCTGATAATCAGCATTTTCTCCATTTGCCTCAATATTTTCAGTGCTATATTGTACATAAATCTCCTCACACTTACTTTCATCTAATTGTCTGCAGCAGATTCAAAATTGAACCACCCTAATTTTTCATTGTTTGGGAATGGGTCATGTGAATGTTGACCTACCCGAACCAGCATAAGAATCATAAGAACAGCTAATGTTGTGAGAAAAAATGCTATGATGATCATTATGGCCCCTACTGTTATATTGTCTCCAATAGTACTTAAACCATTAATCCAGCCCCTGTAATGTCGTCAAAACGAGTTAGTGTGGTGAAATTTGAGAACAAGAGGCCCAGAGGGCCTTATCGGTCACCTGAATCAAATGAGCAGAAACATTTAAGGAAAATGTTAAAAGTTAACTAAAAGCACCCCCCCCAGCACCACCATTTCTTGACAGTCTATTTTTTTCTTGTATAAACTTACTTAAAGACTCAAATACCAAATGTGAATTCAATCCAACAATAGAACATTTCTTAATATGTACCCTATTTACCCCCTTTTGGCCCCTTTTGGGGCCCCAAAGGGAGATAACTCCATGATTTGTAAAAATCTGAAGTGGCTTCCCATTGGGATGCTTCCTGCCAAGTCTGGTAGAAATCTGTCCAATGGTTCTCAAAAAGAAGTAGAAAATGTTCAGTTAAGAAATAACGCGAACCACTCCCATCCCCCATCCGCAGCACGACCATTTATTGACAGATTTTTTTCTCTTGTACAAAACTTTGTAGTCCTTGCCCTAAAGACTTTAACTTCCAAATATGTATCCAATGCAACAGCCGGTTCATGAGTAGAATATTTTTTAAGATGTACCCAATTTACCCCCTTTTTGGCCCTTTATGGGACCCCAAAAAGGAGATAACTCCATGATTTGTACAAAATCTGAAGAGGCTTCCTATTAGGATGCTTCCTGCCAAGTTTGGTTGAAGTCTGTCCAATGGTTCTTAATAAGAAGTCGAAAATGTTAATTTAACTAATAACGCGACCCCCCTTCCCATCCCCCATCCCCAGCACGGCCATTTCTGGACGGATTTTTTTCTCTTGTACAAACTTTGTTGTCCTTGCCCTAAAGACTCTAAATATCAAATGTGAATCAAATCCAACAACCGGTTCATGAGAAGAAGATTTTTTAAGATGTACCCTATTTAACCCCTTTTTGGCCCCTTATGGGGCCCCAAAGGGAGATAACTCCATGATTCGTACAAATCTGAAGCGGCTTCCCATGGGGATGCTCCCTGCCAAGTTTGGTTGCAATCCGTCCAATGGTTCTCAAGAAGAAGTCGAAAATGTTAAAAGTTAACGCACGGCGCACGACGGACGACGCACGACGACGGACGAAACACGGTCGCAATAGGTCACCATGACCTTCGGTCAGGTGACCTAAAAATGCTATGATGATCATAATGGCCCCTACTGTTATATTGTCTCCAATTGTACTTAAACCATTAATCCAGCCCCTGTAATGTCGTCAAAAGAAGTTAGTGTGGTGAAATTTCTCTTGAAACCGTTTCTAAAACAAGATCTACTTTTGATGTCTCCCATAGAGAGCTTTGGAAAGTAATTTGGGAAAAGAAGAAAATGCTGAAAGAGAAAAATGTTCTCCTTTTCTCCAATGCTTTCAATGACATAACATAGAAATTTCACACATATAGTGACAAGCACTTTATTGTTTGTGTCACCAATGAATACCAACTGGTCTCGAAATTAGTAGTGTCAAATAATGATAAGACACAACTTTGCCTAAAATTGTACCACTTTCAAAAGATGCACAATATATGTGTGTGCTTGTGTGTGTGCTTGTTAAGTTATTCATATATTTTGTTTCGAAATATTTGATTAGGCTCATAATTGCTGTCATTGCCATTTATCTATTAACTCTTTAAAAATACTTCTTGGTTTCAAGGTATCTAGATAGATGAATAATTGCATAGACTGATAGTTCAGAGCTACTCTATAGTTATATGATTGTTAAAACAAGTTACTTATGGTATGAGTTATCCACTACAAGCTATTGATAAGTCATTAAGAAACAGCATCAAGTAAGAAGTTTAAAATAAAGAAGGCACAGAGAAGTACCATAATAGAAAACCCTTGAGAAGGAAATTGTATTATTACAACTGTTTTGCTTTTACATTGATATACTGATTGAAGTACATGTAATATAGAAAAAGACATTCATAACTAAAATGCTATTACTATATCTTTGCCAAACTAGCTTTTCTTTTAAAGAACAAAATTCATTTTTTTCTCTTGTATCAGTTTCAAACAACACAATCCCATCTCCATAGGTGCCTAAAAGCAAAGATTATCAGTAAAGCAGAGATTTCAGATAACCACATCAAATATTTGTTGTGCACTTTACTTGACATACCCGAATTAGCATGATCATTTGAAAAGTAGCTAGGAGGGATAAGCATAATGCAACAACCAGCATTACGATCCCAACACCAAGGTTATTGCCAACAATTTTTAGTCCATTGATCCAGCCACTGTAACAAAAATAAATTTGTCAAAAAATAAATTTACTGTAAAACCTTTCCATAGAAACCATATAAGGTCAAATTACTTTCACTTAGGGCAGGCACATTATTTGACTGGTGATTAATGTCAAAGTATTACAACAAAGTCAATTTTCCAAACAGTTTATTTTCCAGTTCTTTTCGACTATTTAATCCCAAGGATTAAATATATACTGAGAGGCAAAAATAAGTATACACCCTAGTTTTTCCAAGTTTTCTTAAAAAACGCTTATAAGATTATGTACAAAGGATGAGTGTCAATAAGGCCCTTTCCGTGACCCAACCCGATTTTCTTCATTTTCGCCACACATGACCACTAACATATTGCCCTTATGTAGGCAAAGTATCAACTTGAACGGAGCCTTGGTTTGGAAGATATATTAAATCAAAGTGGGTGGGGTAAGTCAGCAACTATGCCATTAGATGGTAATCAATTTCTTATACAGTTTTAATAACAATCTATAACTTGAAAATTGTTGATGCAGTGAAATATATGTGTATTGTACTTTAAATACATGCTGTTGTTTATTCCATTGGATGCCATGTACAGGAGAAAAGGGGCATTAAACAAGTTTATGACTTTTTAGGATTTTTGGATGGGCTAACTTTACGAAAAACCACAACAGGCTTTTATTTCTTATTTCATTTGATTTATCTTTTTGGTGATGAATGAAGATATATTACCATAATTTGTAATATGAAAATTTTCAAAATGCCTATTGTATTTTCTGGATTACTTGCCCTTGATTTCTTGATAAAAATGCCAAAAATTATTAGAAGTACTATTTCGTTTCTAAACCAAACAGTTCTGTATAAATCACCATAAAATACCAATATGAGGATGATATGAGCCTTGTGTACACAAAAACCTCAGATAAATAGGTTGCAATTGTTATCTTAACAGAGTGGGTGGGGTAATTTACTCCAAAATTACGCATGAAACAGACAGGAATTTTTCATAGTCAGAATTGCTTGTATAGCATCCTAAATGTGTGGTAACATTGTTATTAGCTCATCTGAGCACAAAATGTCCAAGTTGAGTTATTTAAATCGCTTTTTGTTTGTTGTCTGTCTGTCTATCTGCCCATCTGTCTGTTCTTAATTTGGTTTTTACACTCTAGCATCCGCAAATATGAGCCAATCCTGGCCAAACTTTATCAAAACAAGTATAGTCATAAGTTCTCTTAGGATTTCGATTATGGGCCGGATCAAACAAAAAGGTGCAAAGTTGTCTGCCTATGCAGGTCAAAAATAGCCAGTTTTGACATTGTTTCTACTATAGCCTCTACATTTATTGTCCAATCAAGATGAATATTAGTTGTAATATTGGGTACTATATGTGCTCGAATGACATCGATTTTCAGTCTGATCGGAGCAGAAAATTACCATTTTCTACTTTGTTTTCACTCTAATTTTGTCTAATACAAGGGCAGATAACTAAGCAAGTTTTACCCTAATTGTCTTGAAATTCACACTTCTCCAAGTTCTTATAGTCACAAACACTGTATCAAAATTTCATTTTGATTGGTCTATATTTGTGGTTTTTAAGGATAAAACAAAGTCGAAAACGGCAATTTGTCAAATTCAAGGGCAGGCAACTCCGCAAATTGTTGTCCGATTGTGCTGAAATTTGAAGTCATTCAAGGCCTGACAGTGACCAACATTATGTCGAAGGCTTGATTTGATTGGCCCGTATTTGTGATTGTTAGAGTTAAATAGTTGAAAACAGCATTTTTTCAAATTCAAGGGCACATAACTCGCGATTTTCAGATTTCATCAGACAGAAATTCAAATTCATTATAGCTTATATAGTAACCAACCTTGTTTCTAATTTTCATCTAGATTGGTCGATAAATGTAGACGCTACAGTGGAAATAATGTCAAAACTAGCTATTTTTGACGTGCGAGGGCCGACAACTCTAGAGTTTTTATTTCGATCCGGCCCATATTCGAACTCCTAAGAGAACTTGTGGCCATACTTGTTTTGATAAAGTTTGGTCAAGATTGGCTTATATTTTCGGATGCTAGAGTGTAAAAACCAAATCAAGAACAGACAGATGGGCAGATAGACAGACAGACAACAAACAAAAAGCGATTGAAATAGCACAACTTAAGCATTTTGTGCTCAGATGAGCTAATAACAACACTACCATCCATTTAAGATGCCATACAAGCAATTCTGACTATGAAAAATTCCAGTCCGCTTTCACCTAATTTTGGAGTATATTACCCCACCCACTCTGTTAAGATAACAATTGCAACCTATTTATCTGAGGTTTTTGTGTACACAAGGCTCATATCATCCTCATATTGGTATTTTATGGTGATTTATACAGAACTGTTTGGTTTAGAAACGAAATAGTACTTCTAATAATTTTTGGCATTTTTATCAAGAAATCAAGGGCAAGTAATCCAGAAAATACAATAGGCATTTTGAAAATTTTCATATTACAAATTATGGTAATATATCTTCATTCATCACCAAAAAGATAAATCAAATGAAATAAGAAATAAAAGCCTGTTGTGGTTTTTCGTAAAGTTAGCCCATCCAAAAATCCTAAAAAGTCATAAACTTGTTTAATGCCCCTTTTCTCCTGTACATGGCATCCAATGGAATAAACAACAGCATGTATTTAAAGTACAATACACATATATTTCACTGCATCAGCAATTTTCAAGTTATAAATTGTTATTAAAACTGTATAAGAAATTGATTACCATCTAATGGCATAGTTGCTGACTTACCCCACCCACTTTGATTTAATATATCTTCCAAACCAAGGCTCCGTTCAAGTTGATACTTTGCCTACATAAGGGCAATATGTTAGTGGTCATGTGTGGCGAAAATGAATAAAAATCGGGTTGGGTCACGGAAAGGGCCTTATTGACACTCATCCTTTCAAACGCCACCGAACTTTTCGATTATTGGTGTAAGCTTCTCTGTCTATCCGTCTGTCTGTCCTTCCTTCGATGTCGAATCCTTTTACATATCATACAGCGTCATCTAAAAATCAATTGATTAGTACAAGCATTTACGTTGACATAACGTCTAAATTTATAAACGGATTTGGATAAAATTTTCACAGAAAGTGATTACTAACCTAGGAATATGCGTATATTGTTAGTGTTTTCCATATTGCGACGAGTCATGGCAAAAGTGGACTTGTTGCAAACAAGTTATCTGATGTTATTCCTACTAAATTTATTGACAGACTTTGATGAAATTTGCGGAGAATGTTCCTACACAACTGACTAAATATAGTGTCACGTTTCTTTCATAACATGCCGCGTCATAGAAAAATGGGTCTTTATGCAAAAAATGTGCAGATTGATCGATTTCTACAAGTCACTGAGAATTGTGTTATAACGGTAGAGAAAATCTACTGTTGTGATTTGTTGTGATAATAAATAAAGAAATCAAATAAGGATTAACACCAATATTTTATGCTCCACTAAGTCGCACATGCAAAATTTGCAAAATCAGCATGTAGCAAAAATATGCGTGGTCAAACATTTTCGGGTAAAAATTATCAACTTTCTATTATTGGTTTATAGGTAAAAATAAGATGTACAAAATTTTGAGTCGATATGAAGGAAATTAAGAGAGGTATTTAAAAACAAAAAGTGTATTCTTTCTTTTGCCTCACAGTATATATTTCCATAAACTTGCAAACCACTGATCAAGCCAATATAATTTAATGAAGCTGTTATTCATTTGCAAACAAAAATAATTTGGCTCAGGTTAAATCTAAAACACTATGGTGATTTTAGGTAACACCAATTTCCCACTCCCTGGGTACCTACTAAGCAAAGTTTTAAGTTACCCACACCCAAGGATAGGTCTTCCATTTAGCTCAATCAAAGGCTTGTGCTCTACACTTTACATACCCTGATGAGCATAATAAATTGAAATGCAGCAACAAGGGACAAACAGAATGCTACAACCAGCATTAATATTCCAACTCCAAGGTCATTTCCAATAATTTTCAAGCCAATGATCCAGCCACTGCAAGGGAAATATAGTTCGTTCAGACTTCCTAAGCTATAGATTGCAAATTTCCTTTACAGACTATCCAATTATGGAATAGACTAGTCAACTTAATGTTTTGCATATTTCTTTTAGCTGTACTATTTCCTATTTGGTTGTACATATGCATTCTTTTATGTTAACTTGTATTTCATTTTTACAAATCATGTTGTGTTTTCTTTATTAGTGAAGTAGAAATATATTTACAGTACTTGGCTGAAAATCTATCTTGTTTTAAACCAGACATTTATCTCATCCAAAACTAAATGATATACTAGCCTGAATTTACAACAAAATAACAGCATTTTCACAATACAGCTTTCTTGCACTAATGCATACAGCCTTACAACAAAAGACACCAAAACTCTTCATGCATATAGTAAATACATGAGTCCAAGATTATAGAAAAGTGCATGCTTAATCTTATAAATAGCACATTATCGAAACTTAATACTAAACTGGCAGAAAATGCCAGTCTTAAGATCAAAATAAACAATTAGGAGTCATTTTCACCTGTAATTCTAAATGTACTGTCTAGTACTTAATTACAGAACAAACAATCTGATTGAATGAGACATATGTCTCTTCCAATCAGATTGATTGTCATGTAATTTTATCATTAAACTGGACATCAGACTTGCTGAAAACCATCCCAGATACTCTTAAATCTATCCACAAAATTTAACATAAGTCTAAGCTGTAACTAAAAAGGTTGGGTAAAATTTGAGCAAATGTACTAGGTCTGCTTCTATAGTGTAAAACATACACAATTTAACACTAAATCAATCCCTAAACAAACAATTGTGTTATATAAAAAACATTGAGGTAAAAGCATAACATGCTGGCATTCAGCATTTCATCTTTCACTCATCATTTTCCATGATATAATGTACAAATATTCCTTCTAAATCAAGAGTAACTTGTTTAAGCTGCAGTTACAAGGTTTATGTTGAAAAGCAGTGAAAAAGACATTCATGGTCAATCTTTGTCGACTTTTTTGATACAAAATCACAAAATCTTACATTATAGATGCAGATTCAAACAAAATTTAATCATATGAAAAAGACTTATCCCCTGAAAATGTAAAATGTGTACCATGCATGCTATTGAAATCTTGAATATTGTTATGTCTTGGAACTTTGAAATACTAAAAAGAAAAGCAAATAGCACTGAATAATTTACACATATAAGAAAGTGTTGCACAAAGCTAATACATGTACAAATTTTTTCACATTCAGCTAAGCTTATTTACAACATCTGACTCATGCATATAATTGTGGCTTTTGATAAATTTTCTGTGTAATAAAACATGAACTTGCACATTTCATGAACACAATATATCATACTAATTTACATTGACTTGTGAAAAGATTGCAACAACATGCATGCTACAACATATATATATGATTTTCATATTCACAACAAAAAATACCCAGATAAGAGGATTTTTCAATAACTTTTCTAACAAAGTTATTGGGCTTTCCATTGTCATTAAATAAATACACAGAAAAAATGTTTTAAATCGTGTGCATTAGCATTAGTCAGCTGATCAAAAAGTGATTACAACAAGCTTTGCATCACTTTTGGCAAATGATTACGCTACGAATTTCAATTTAGAATAAACTAGAAATCTATCACTGAAGGTGATAAAAATACCCCCGCCACCACCTTTGTTCAGACAGACGTTTTTATTGAATCAAGAGCCATAAGTCAGAAATTGTCAATCCGATTTTCTTGAAATTTGGTCAAATCAGGGGCTATAACTCAGAAAGTATCGGTCCGATTTCCGCAAATTTTGCATCTTGAATATATACAGGTGCTAAATGCACACCTGTGCCAAGCATGAAGCAAATCGGACAGTAACTGAAGGAGGAGTTGTTTAGACAAGCATTTTTTGGTAAAATCAAGGGCCATAACTCACAAAGTATCGGTCCGATTTCCGTGAATTTTGCGTCTTGCACATCTACAGGTCCTAATGCATACCAGTGCTAAGTATGGATCAAATTGGACACTATCTGTAGGAGGAGTTGTCCGGACAAGCATTTTTGGGTCAAATCAGGGGCCATAAGTCAGAAAGTAATGGTCGGATTTTCGTGAAATTAACGTCTTGCACATCTACTGGTCCTAATGCACACCTGTGCCAAGTATGAAGCAAATCAGACAGTAACTGTAGGAGGAGTTATCCGGACAAGCATTTTTGGGTCAAATCAGGGGCCATAACTCAGAAAGTAACGGTCGGATTTTCGTGAAATATGTGTCTTGCACATCTACAGGTCACAATGAACACTTGTGCCAAGTATGAACTAAATCGGTCCACAAGTGTAGGAGTTGTCCGGACAAAGTTTTGGAGACAGACCAACCAACCATCCAACCATCCAACCACTGGACCGACAGGCTGATTCCAGTATACCCCCTCCAAACTTCGTTTGCGGGGGTATAACCAGTATACCCCCTCCAAACTTGGTTTACGGGGTATAATAATTGATTGAATGCAGTTTTATCCCATATCAAACAAATTTTCAGTTACATTGTGGCAACTAATGCATCTGACCATGTTTTTTTCCAGATCGAAAATCTATCATCAAGAATATCAGCATCTCATAAACAGCTCTAATATCCAAAATAAAACTCCTCTTCTCTGAGTTTAAACTTAATACCAATAATGACATAAAACCAAGGGGACGATTCTGCCTCACTGAGTTTATACCTTAGCCAACATGACGGCCATTAAGACGGCCAAGCCGCCGTACAAAATGCCGATAAATATCATTAAAATACCGACGGCTACATTCTCTCCAACCACTGTCAAACCTCCTATGATTCCGCTGTAACATATCAAAGCTTCATTAGTATTATTATAGTATAGTTAGAGCTACACGTAAGACAGTTTAACCTTTTCCCAAACAAGACATGGTTTTGATGTCCCTTATAGAAAAGGCTTAGGAAAACTGGTAAAAAGCATTTTCTCCTTTTGCCTCAATATTTTCCATCAACATCAACAACCATTTTATCGTCTGTAGCAGCTTTCAAAGCAAAAACGTATAATCAAACCCTATCTTGTGGGTACTCATTGGAATCATCTCATCGAGATGATTCTAATAAGTACCCACAGATAACAAGAGCTGTCCGAAGACAGCGCGCTCGACTTTCTAAGTTGCTTAGTATAAAGGGGGCATAACTCCAAAAATAGAGGAGCCAGGGTCATGGGCCCTTATGGTAAGGTAGAGGGTGTGATGGTGAATAAGTATTCCAAGTTTGGGTTGAATCCCTTTGATAGTATGAAAGTTATTGATGTTTGAAAAAACTTTAACCTTTGTTGCAACGCCAACGCCGACGCTCGGGTGACAGTATAAGCTCTCATTTTCTTCGAAAAGTCGAGCTAAAAAAGGGTAAAGACGTATTTAAATTTTTTATTTCAAATTCAAACTGTATGTTGTAGGTACTCATTGGAATTGTCCCGACAAAACGATTCCAATAAGTATAAACAACATAGGGTTTGATGAACAATTAAGAAATATTCCAATTTGAAATGACATTACCCCTTCTTATCTGTAACTCTGGTATTAGTCAGAGCTGCATATAAGAGAGGACAAAGGTATTTTGAAAAGCAAAATATAATTTGTTTTTATTCAATCCCTTTATTGTCATTACTAATAAGAATTGTCCTATTGAGTCCCCGTAACATAGGGTTTGGATTTGAAACATTTAAACATTTAGAATGTCTTTAACCTCTCGAATCTGTTCCCAAAGTGCAAGTTGATATAGTCTATAATGATTTACGGGCTTGTTTCAAGATCCAAGCTCTACTGCAAATTATAACATTCTATTCTCTCTATCATAAAGATAAAGCAAATCAATGTTGAAATCAAACAAAACTTAATTCTATCAATTCATAACAAAGCTCAAATGTGAAATATTTCTATTCAAAGTCAACCAATTTACTTGCAAACTGTTTTGAAATACTTGTGTTACAGTTAGAAGTAATATGTAATTTGTAAACAAATGCTTCACAATTTATTAGCCTGTATCAAATAGCAAAGTTTAAATCTTAAAACTAAAAGCATCTTTCAAATATGATGGTTATTACAGTGACCGGTGCACCTGACTATGGATTCCTGATATTTCTCTAACCAGTACTAACACAATATCCAAACCCAGTCTCCAGCTGCTCTCTCACATTGATGATTCACACCAAATGTCAGAATGGATATTGGCCAATTATGATAGAGAATAAATTTAAGAAGGAAGCATACTTACACTGAAAAATCTGTTATTCCCAAACACATCAATACACACACACAGAATTGAAAGAAAAATATGAAGAAAAACACAAAAAAGTTGAATGAGCTGTCACTCCTGAAAAACACAGAAACAAAAAATGTATGCTAAAATAGATTAAATATGTGGGCTGCAATGTTAACAAGATGTGTTGGTGAAACACAAATGCCCCCGCAATGGCCATTTTTGTATAAAATGTAAAATTTTCTTAGAGTAAAGGGTTGATAAGGGATACCGGATTACCTTGAGAAAGGTCAAATTGTATGGAACAGATAAATATCGTTGAAAGGAAGTTGCATACCCAATTTGAGCTTTGTATGTCAAATACTTTTGGAGAAAAGGCAAATGTTAAGTTTTCGTAGAGTAAACGGTTGTTAAGGGTTAACGGATGACCTTGAGGAAGGTCAAGTTGCATAAAACAGATATATATTATTGAAAGGAAGTTGCATACCAAATTAGAGCTTTATATGTCAAATACTTTGGGAGAAAAGGCAAATGTAAAGTTTTCGG
Organism: Fragum sueziense; assembly: GCA_963680895.1. Classification (NCBI taxonomy): domain Eukaryota; kingdom Metazoa; phylum Mollusca; class Bivalvia; order Cardiida; family Cardiidae; genus Fragum; species Fragum sueziense. The sequence continues at coordinate 31,386,885 of OY804598.1, forward strand.
ACAGACAGACAGACAGAGGGACAGACGGGGGCAGATGGGCACGAATAAAACAATATGCCCCCGATCTTTCGATATGGGGGCATAAAAAGTACCTTCTAGAAAGTGTGAAAAGCATTGACCCTAATCAGTCTGTCTAGGATTAAAACTGTAACTCTTAGGTAATTTACGTGATTGAGAATAGTTTTCCTATCTTACTACATATGTTAATTTTCCAAATGTGACATCTTGGTGACACCTGATAAGTCTAAAGTGTTTCTCGAAATTTGTTTATATTGACTTCCCACTAGGTCCCTTTTAAAATGATGGGTCACATAAGAAAAGTGAAGTTAACTTTTTACTTTGAGTTTAGTATCCTACTGTGAAATGAAATGACCAAGATGTTTACATCTACTCTCATTCATAATGTTTGTTTGTAGATCTAATAGGTTGAATGTCACTTTAAATAATTTTAAATAATAACTTTTGGGTGACCTTTATGTCCTTGTCACCCTTAGTATACTAAACAAAATTTTGACATGAACCCGAGAAATGTACATGCAATGAGTAATTGTGACACAGTATAATCAATACTTGCCAGCAATTGCACACTGTCAAGCAGAGTTGATAGACTCTGTAAGTTATGTGACTTAGTATTCTGCAAGAGCTCCTCGTATCAATATATGATAGACAGTCACAAAGATATATTTAGAAAACCATTGAAGCATGTAGGTTCAGGTGAATTATAATACTGACTATAAAGTCCCTGATCTATGGTTTACTCACCTAAAAGCTTTATATAGAGGTCTGTACCAGCAGACAAAGGAACATGGTGTAAAGAGGACAAACCACAGTAATGAGAGACCGAACGTAGCACCACCCCCACTCTCCACTATAAAGTAGGCTAAACTCCCAAATACATTCAGTAATAATGTAAACGAGTAAACTGAAAATGGAAAATAAAACATACCATGGGGTTAGTTTAAAACCATTGTGAATGAATATATTATATCAATTCAAGATGTACTTGCACAAAAGATGTAATGATCAATTTTGATCCTTTTAAGTTTCCCAAACAAGACAGGGTTTTCAGCATTTTCTCCTTCTGCCTACATTTTCTGTGCTAAGAGGGTTGGTTGATTGATAAGTAGTGAGCCTCACATAGGAATGTTTGAACTGTAATTGTCAAACAATTTTATTTTTCATCATAATCCCCTTCTTTGTCTATACGCTTTTGCCAACGATGTTTTTAGGCCTCAACGCCACTTTTGTAGAGTTTGAGTTTATTGGGGTTTTACGCCGTTTTCAACTACCAGGGTCATATCGCGGCGGCTGGAGCACCTAACCGTGGGTTCCTGGTATTTATCGCACCAGTACAACCACAATATCCAAACCGAGCCTCCAGCTGCTCTCTCACATAGATGATTCACACCTATTGGTGAGAGACAAATGACTTTTGTCAAATGTCAGAATGGATACTGGCCGAGCCGGGGTTTGAACTCGAGACCCCTGGATTGACAGACTCCGACGTAACCGACTGAGCTATCCGGGCTCGGCGCCACTTTTGTAGAACTCCTTCTCCTGATTGTTCAGAAAGGCCTCCACTGCATGTCCGATGTCATCATTTGACTGAAAGTGGATACCAGCAATAGCTCTTTTCAACTGTGGAAACAGGTGAAAGTCTGACGGAGCAAGATCAGGTGAATATGGCGGGTGTTCTACTAGCTCAAACCCCCAGTCATTGATGGCAGCCAAGGCAATGTAAGATTTGTGAACAGGGGCATTGTCCTGGTGGAACAGTACACCTTTGCTGAGTTTTCCACAGCGTTTGAGCTTGATGGTTTCTCACAGTTGCCTTAAAAGTGATGCATAATACTGTCCATTAATTTTTTGGCCCTTTTTGTAGATAATCTACAATCAAGATTTCATCAGCATCCCAAAAAACCGAAGCCATTACCTTTCCTGCTGATGGGACAGTCTTTGCCTTTTTGGGTGGGGGTGAGCCAGGGAGCTTCCATTGTTTGGACTGTTGTTTTGACTCTGGGGTGAAGTGATGGACCCAAATTTCATCCATAGTCACAAACCTCTGCAGAAAGATATCTGGGTCCGCCTCTAAAAGACTCGGATTAGCATGTGACAAAGTGCGCCTAGCATGCTTCTGGTCAACTGTCAGAAGCCTTGGTATCCAGCGGGCAGAGAGATTTTTCATCCCAAGATTTTCTGTGAGAATGGAATGAACTCTTTCCTGTGAAATAACAGTTTTACTGGCTATATATCTCTCTGTAACCCACCTGTCAGTCATAACAATATCATGAACTTTATTGACCATTTCTGGTGTTGCAACGGTGACAGGCCTTCAAGGGCGGACGTCATCCTAATGACTCTGCCTACCACGCTTGAACTCCCCTAGTGGCCTACCCATCTCTTTACTGTAGCATACAAAAGGGCATCATCCCCTAGTGTTGAAACTGTATCTGCATGGATGGCCATCGAAGTTAGACCCTTTTTATAGATATTGAATCACTGCTCCTTCAGCAACCTTGTCCATTTTGCAAAAGCCACTTGCCTGGTTTACTTTAGAGTGCTACCTCTTCAACATAAACTGACCAAATGACACCAGTTTTCGACTGCACACCTTTATATAGCCAGAAAACACAGGGGCTGAAAATGGACATGCTTGCTTGACCCCTTCTATGAGAGGCTCACTACTTACCAATCAACCCTCGTATATTGCTATCCTTCCTTTCCCAACACCTATGAGATCATCTATAGGTGTGTTAAGGTATAGTAGGGAGTATAGGACCCGGAATTGACCAAACGCCAATCGACAGATCGCTCCGCCCAACATAGAATTTAAGGCAAACAATGTGCATGTGGTCGTTAATAGGGAACGATTTTATCCAGTTAATCGTGACTTAAATTCGGACAAACAAAGTAGTATTTTGTAGTTGTTGTTATAAAATCGCGTAACTACGGCTTTATTTAGGCCGTAGTTACGAGATTTTATAACAACACCGACGCGGTTTATCAAAACATAACTGTGGACCTAGTCTATTGTTAGCACAAAATTCTTTGCCATTGGTATGTCGATTGTTTTGATTGTCAGTCGATAAATCGATACAAAACCACGTGCAACGATGAACAATTGGGGCATAACATTTTTGTGATCGTCCATTGGCTAATCGATGTTTTTGATTGACAGTCGGCGTTTGGTCAATTGCAAGTATGCGGTCTCGTAGATCACATACAAGATTTTCACATCCATTTGAAATTACTTGCACAAGATATGTTAGTATTGTTTTGGATCGCTGCATCAAAATACTAAATTTTGCATTATATGCACAAGGTATATTAGTTTTGATGTGTTTCACTGCCTGGAAATACTACATTTCACATATCCATACAATTGGATTATTTTCAAAATGTGAATTCTTGTAGATCACATGACTGGACTTACATACCCTATTACAGCAGTGGAACAATTCAAATTGTAGCCGGTTGACTGAATTGCATTATTAAAAGATTCTAAAACTTGAATAAATAATATTTAATGGATATTGTTATCAACAATAATTTTGTTTATTATACCTCACGTGACCTTATCATTCAATAATTACAAACCTAATATTTCGTACTATTCACCGCTCAGATAATATCAACCTGTTAATAATTTCTATTATTATACCTCACGTGACCTTATCATTCAATAATTACAAACCTAATATTTCGTACTATTCACCGCTCAGATAATATTAACCTGTTAATAATTTCTAATATTACCCGCTGAGCGTACTATAAATAGAAATTCTGGTTTTTTGTGACGTAACCGTGACGTCACACTGTTTCAAAACACGATATTTGCTGAATCATAGCTAGTTTAACATAAATACGCTTAAATGATGTGGCTTGTTACGCAAAAAGGGACCATCTGGAAAATGTTAAAAAGTATGGATCCTAGTCAGTCTGTGCGAACTGCACATGTTGATCAGAATCGACACTTTTCATTCTAAGCTAATTTACTGAAACTAGATTTTTTATTCTATCTTACTTTATGTTTATTTTTCCAAATGCAAAATCAGTTTACCTCTGTTTATAGCCTGATCTCTTTCTCATCTAGATCATGGAGTTAACCAGGCAAAAGTGATGACAAGCCTGCCTTTGCGTGCATGTCACAAATACGAATGGATAAGGCATTCCGTTGATTTGAACATTTTTTGATTAACGGTGAAGGACTTATAAAGTTAGATAAATTGTAGATTAAAAGTTTTGATGTTGTTTCTTTTTTGGTATGATAAAATAAATATCGCATGCCTCTCAGGGCAATAGTACATATTGTCTACCCTCGAAACAGTATTATTGACCTCGGCTGAAGCCTCCGTCAATATTACCGGTCTCGGGTAGACAATATGTACTATTGCCCCGAGAGGCATGTGATATTTATATAGTATACTTACATCCCCAAATATAATAGACTAATTTTACAGTTCTCTGGAATTCCATAGGTATATCAACAGAAAAGTCTTGATAGAAACATGGGCCTACTGGAAACCATTTGGGTAGTGGCGGCCAGTTGTTCTGTCTGTCTGAAAATTAGAAACAATCAAACAAATAAAATGCAAATTCCAAAAACTACCTAGGCCTGATGACAAAGTTATACCAAGTCAAATAGATAAAGTAGAGTTAGTACACAGTGGCCTAAAATAGACAGGGTCAGCACTGTATCAACTTTTCCCAGTCATAACAGATAATTGGATAGCGCAAAAATAATTGCAAGTGAAAATGAAATCCTCAGATACTAATAGTACTTTGACTCTGGTCCACTAATTAAAACATATTTAAGAGTTTTGACAGTAAAGGTTTGGATTTGTTGAGGAACGATGTGTTAGAAAGTCTTTCCAAAACCAAAATGACAATATATCATTTTGCATTATATTTCACCTTACCAAGTGTGGTTAAGCCAAGAGGTCATACTGCAAGATCACATATCAATACTTTGGTTGATATGTGAAAAATATGCATATCAAATTATTATTATTATATTTCGAAATTGAAAGAATGTACCACAATAAATGCATGTTAGCTGTTCAAGTGAAAATTTTTGAAAAAGTATCATAATTTATCATGTTTACCTTGAAACTGCATATTTTTCATTTCTTGTTCTTTTCTGGCAAGTTCTTCAGCTTTCTTTTCAAGTTCCTGCAAAAAGAAGTTTGAATATCATATCAGTTCATCCTTAGTATTTTACTGTTGATAAATTATTACCAGTATTATGCATAGGTCATTTCAAGACTGATACAATTGTAACAATGAATACTTAACATATTTTATTACTGAAAATTTCTGAGGCAATATTTTATTTGCAAACTCTTGTAGATGCTATTAAATCACAAAACTTAAATTTGCAAATTGTTTAATCTACTTTTGTCATCTGAATTCAGCCTTTGATAAAACATACCTGAAAATGAATTAACTATCTACATTGTGCTGACAGGATTCAACACTAACAGTGTCCCGGGATCCAAAGGACCCCAAAAATTAAGGAGGGATCCCTGACTTTGGAAGATCAGGGTTCCCTTGGGATCCTTGTTTTTCGACTCAGCTCTGCTGGATCCAGTTAATTAACATGGCAGCAAGGGTAAAATTGTGATTCAAGATGGGAGGGGATCCCCTCCATGTATGGAGGGTACCCTGACATAGAATGAAGGGATTCCTACCGAGTAATGGATCCCTGCCAAAAATCAGTTAGTGTCAAACCCTGCAGACTGATTAATAATCAGGTATTCACTTGTTGTCGTCTCTCTAGCTCTGAAGTATCCACCTTCTGGGTGGAGCTAGGTGTGTTTGGGGGCGGGTCATTTGTAAATAAATCAGGTACTTACTTGTTGTCGTCTCTCTAGCTCTGAAGTATCCACCTTCTGGGTGGAGCTAGGTGTGTTTGGGGGCGGGTCATTTGTAAATAAATCCGATACTCACTTGTTGTTGTCTCTCTAGCTCTGAAGTATCCACCTTCTGGGTGGAGCTAGGTGTGTATGGGGGCGGGTCATTTGTAAATATATCAGTTACTCACTTGTTGTCGTCTCTCTAGCTCTGAAGTGTCCACCTTCTGGGCGGAGCTAGGTGTGTATGTAAATAAATCAAGTACTCACTTGTTGTCGTCTCTCCAGCTCTGAAGTATCCACCTTCTGGGCGGAGCTAGGTGTGTATGGGGGTGTGTCATTTGTAAATAAATCAGGTACTCACTTATTGTCGTCTCTCCAGCTCTGAAGTATCCACCTTCTGGGAGGAGTTAGGTGTGTATGGGGGCGGGTCATTTGTAAATAAATCAGGTACTCACTTGTTGTCGTCTCTCCAGCTCTGAAGTGTCCACCTTCTGGGCGGAGCTAGGTGTGTATGGGGGCGGGTCATTTGAAGGCTGCATGATGGCTGGTGTGGATTGTGGAGGAGGTACTGTGGGCTGACCAGTCTGTAACACAGATACAAGAATAACTCATTATAACATAACAAAATTTAAGGCTGTTCTAAATTCTAAGATCTTGCAGACAACAATTTAAAGTCAATGAAATTTTACATCTTTTTGTCTTCTGTGAAAGAAAACATTATGGGAAATGAAGAAATTGCTTGTAACAAGCAATTTCTTCATTTTCCAAAATGTTTTCCAAAGCTGATATCTTGTAGGGCATCAAAAGGAGTCAGTGTGTGAGAATGGGATAAAGTCACACAAAGCAAAAGATGTGCATAATTCCAAGGATTTCAACTGCACTCAAATCTTCAATAATACATGAATAAGTTGTCTCGGGTTTACTTTGGTGGACTATATGCACTATAAGGAACTTTCAATCATTTATTTTCTACTATAATTGATGACAAATTAAAGTAAGTATGAAGTGTAGTTGTAACTTCCTTTTTCTCAATCTTTTATGTTAATTCACCTATGTTTAAGAACCCTACCTTCAATTACAGAAATGACTCATACATATGAATGTATGGTGGTCAAAAGGACACACAATTTGACAAAGTTTGCCAGATTCATTGGATTTTTCTAAAAGGTCAGTCAAGGTTATCAAAGAGCATTAGAAAATATTGAGGCAAAAGAACTAAATGCTATCTGGTAACCAGCATTTTCCTTTTGCCTAAATATCATGTTGTGTTATATAACATACAAACCCTAACTTGTCATCTGTGCATGTTTCAGTACCCTAACTTTAGTAAGTTAAACAGCATTATTTCTGCTTCAGAAAGGTATAATTGAAGATTATGGAAAGGGAAATTTTTAGTGTTTACTTAAAATAGTGCACTAGGTATAATTGGACATCGAGTCGTGAGCCGCGACGAGAGGTTACGGTATATTCCAATACATGTAAATAGGGAGGAGTGCATATTTTCCACTGAATAAAAGCGAACAATGACAGGTATTGCGTGCTGTCCGCGATGCCGTGTGAGTTCAGTAGCAGTATCTAGATAGTACTTTGCCGATTTATTACATGGAGACGGGTTCGAGTCACATATTTTTATAATTTGAAATCCCTCTTCCCCCCGTCAATTTGGACTCGCCGATTTTTTATCATTCATAGGTCGTTGTCTATCTATACTATAGGTATGTTTTGACATTTTGGGGGAAGCAGGATGTACTTTCAGTTGAAGTTTCTATAAAACTTTGTTGAGAAAGCAAGACATAACTGGGAGTGGTTGGTGGTAAAATGATACAAAATGATGTTAAGTTGCCAATTTAAGCTTTCAGAGAATAGTATGGATCTGAACAATGTGTATGCATTGTTACTGTACAGGCTGGTCTAGATCCATGTCAAGTCTGAAAGCTATTTGTGCTCTTTTTCCAATTTTACCAGCTGACATGCATTTTGTTAACTTACTTGAAACTCTTTCAGAAACAATATCTGTATTTGTTCACCCCATGAATTAAAGAGTTTAGAAAACCTAGAGGGAAAGGGGGCAAATAGCATTATGCTGACAACTCTCCAATAATTTTTGTAATACTTTCTTTCCAATGTAGGTCAAAACAATAAATTGGTAAATGTTTCAACCCAACCGAGTCACACAACAATTTAGTTCTGACATATTGATTGACAAAAAGTTTTATAGGGAAGTAAAAATGAGAAGAAGAAATTACCAATAGTGTATTATCTTCTATTCAACACCTCATTATCTCATAGACCCTTGCCCATATTTACCCTTTCCTAAATGACAACATTTTAGACAATTCCTATTTGAAAGTCGCAAGCAAAATAATTGCACAAGCAATTTCTTCATTTCTTCATGTTTTTCAAAATCCCTACTTTGTGGGGCATGAAAAAAGGTGTCAGTATGTGGGAAAAGGTTATATACAGATCAGCTGAAATATAAGGTAAGGATGTGGTTTATTATTATGTATAATATCATAAAGCTTCACTGACTCTTCCAGACAGACACAATTAATATTCAGCTTAACACAAAACTTTATATACTTTCAAAAGCAAACTTGTTTTGAAATGCCTAATAGTAACGCTGTCTATTCCAGGAAGGGGGATTGCGCATTTTAGCACATGTATACTTATGAAAATTTGACCCTATTTTTACACATGATGGAGTAATTCTTATAAAACATCTCACACAAATGTATAATTTGGGCAAAATTGATGTGAAATGTATGATGATAACAGAGCAATATGGAACTAATATAGGGGAAGGGAGTGCATAGATATACCTCATTTAATAAACCTGTATATTCATCCTGTATCCAGAAAACAAATTTCAGCATTAGTTCAACTGGTTGAAATTCAAATGATGGCATCAGAAAATGACTTTTTTAATGTACAAATGAAATTGAAATCATCTGTATTATGTTAAAATCTTGTACACAGCATTTTCTTCTTTTGTCTCGTTTTTCCTGTAATATTTTGTACACAAGTTTCATATTCATTTAAATCAATTTTGTCTTTATCATGACATTGGAGCACCCTAAACATTTTGCTGTTTGTAATAACACAATTTTAGGGCTGTCTAATTTGAAAGCTGTAACAGACTACAAAATGGATCTTGAAAAAGATGGGCTTTTTGTACAATATAGCATGGAAAATATTGAGGCAAAAGAAGAGAATGCTGATAATCAGCATTTTCTTCTTTTGCCTCAATGTTTTCCAAAGCCTTTTATATCAGAGTCATGAAAACCAGGGTCTTGTTTGGGAAAGGGTTTGATTATCCAACTCAACTAGAACTGCCTCAAGGAATCTGAACATGAACAGAATGTAGACCGACATAAAGTCCCAGATTGATTTCACTTCAATCAACAATGCTGGGGAATCTCTTAATCCTTTCCCATACAACAACATTTTATGATGGTCCAATTTGAAAGTTGCTTCAAAGTACAAAACAGGTGTTGATAAATTGTATATAATATAGACCAGAAAATATTGAGACAAAAGGAGAAAATGCTGGTTATCAGCGTTTTGCCTCAATGTTTCCCCAAGTTTTTTCTGGTAGGGTCGTCAAAACCAGGGCCCCGTTTTACTAACGAACGTACGATTATTTTTGGCGTAATTACTTGTAACAACAAACCTGATTGGCCTAATCCGATTTTTCGTGCAATCAGATGCCTTGTTACACAGTTTACACAAAAATATGATCGTAAGTTCATTAGTAAAACGGACCCCAGGTCTTGTTTGGGAGAGGGTTAAATAAAGGTTGGCAGCCTGCAGCTATTTCTCTCAAACACAGACATCATTGATTCAATATAAACCGTCTCCAAAATGAGAAAAACTTAGGGTGCTCCAATTTGAAAAGTGTTGCAGACGACGAAATGAATGTTACTAAAGGCAGAAAATGTGAATGATATTTATATATAGCACAAAAATGACAAAATACATTATGATTATCAGCATTTTCTCCTTTTCAGTGCTATTTTGTCCACTAATTTTACCTATAGTAAAATATTTTTTGTCTTGTGCAGCAGCTTTCAAATTGGACCACCCTAAAATTCTGTTGTTTGGGAGAGGGTAATATTCTATAAGCTTACCCCTGTAGCTGGTCTTGTTTTATTTCCTTCTTCAAACGGATTATACTCGTCCAATCCTGCTTGTCTGTTACTTCTGGAGGCTTGTTGAACAGACCACCCTAAAATTCTGTTGTTTGGGAGAGGGTAATACTATACAGGATTCTCCTCAGAAAAATTTGAAGCCGTAGAGGCAAATTTAAGTATTGGTAAACCTTGAAATGCATTGTGTTCATGCAAATAATTGTGAATAAAATCATGATGGGAAAAGAAGAAATTGCTCAATTTGAGCAATTTCTTCTTTTCCCATTATGTTTTATACAGAATTATTATATTTTATATTATTAGAATACATTAATTATCACTTTTTGACATGACATGCTTAGAAACCCCTATATTTGATGACCTTTTTTGATGACCTTTTTGAAGGAATTAAGCTGTAGGGGTACTTTTGAAGCTGTAGGGGCATTGCCCTAATTTACATGAAGCTGTAGTGGGGCCGATACAGCTTATTGGGCTGGGGAGGACACTGTATAAGAAGCTTACCCCTGTAGCTGGTCTTGTTTTATTTCCTTCTTCAAACGGATTATACTCGTCCAAACCTGCTTGTCTGTTACTTCTGGAGGCTTGTTGAACAGAGGGGTCCTGCAGATATACAAATTTTTGTGTCTTAACCCTTTCCCAAACAAGATCGGGTTTTGACGTCCCTAAGAGATATACAAATTATATGTGTCTTAACCCATTACCAAACAATAAAATTTTAGCCTAGAGACCAAACTCATAGGTGTTGCAGACGACAATTTCCATTGAACAAATTTTAACATATTTTGGTCTTTCTTGGTAGAAAACATTGTGGGAAATGAAGAAATTGCTTGTCACAAGCAATTTCTTCATTTTCCACAATGTTTTCCAAAGCCTTTATTTTGTGTGGCGTCCAAAAGCGTCAATGTGTGGGAAAGGCTTAAGTTATTAACCCTTTCATAAACAACTTAAGTTATTAACCCTTTCATAAACAACAAAATATTTACACTATCTGAATTTGTAATCTGCTACAGATAACAAGTCCAACCTTTAAAAAAGGTTTTTTACCAAATGGCTCATCGACTTTCCATAGCTATTTTATATTTGTTTTGTGTGTACAGTACAGCTCGTGTACTTTTTACATATTTCCAATTATTTTCCACACATCAACCAAACGTTGATTTCAAGTGGTTTGGGGTGGAAAATCGCGATGGCCACTGTGATGCGTATTTTCCGTGCAAACCAATGGAATCAGGATGATTTCGCATCATGATTTATCATTCGTCTTCTTAACCCTTCCTCTACCACTTGCGTGGAATATTATCAAGGGTCGCAGCGGGTGATCACTTCAATTTTCCCCTCAAAATATATTTCTAAAAGGGTAGGCGAGTATTTAAGACAAAAACAGATGTGTTTGTAAAATACAAGTGCCCCCCAAAATGGACAATGTTAAGTTTTCAGAAAGACAGAATCTTGATCTAGGTTTCATCAGGTTTGTGGCTATGATATCGCAGCTATAAGTACTGTACATAATGCAGCTATACTGATGGGCGACTAATTGTCAATGCGTACCAGTTCTCGCCAACTAACCCATTTCATGGTATAGTCTGAAGAGTCCCACATACAAGTAATGTCGACATCTATTTCTTGTATTCCGAAAATAAATCATACAAATACAGTATAGTTGGTGAGAACTGGTTAACGGCCAGAATTGGTCGGCAGCCAGGATAAGTACTCAGGGTTTTCCCGGACGCAGGATATTGCGTCCTAGACTCTTAAAATTGGGTTCAGGACTCTTAAAAATATACTATGTGCGTCCCATGGGACTCCCAAATAAAAGTACAAGTACTAGGTTACTTGAAGTGCTATGATCGTCTAGTTTACCGAAACTACACCTACTTACATTCAGGTAGGAATTTTTAAGCAGACATTATGTGCATGACATCAAACACATTCTTGACAGACGCTTGCATAAGGTTCCATATTTATTACTCACAATAAGAAATACTCCTATAGGCGGTGGGGTTAGAAGGGATTTGTACCCAAATTGTTTTGTACTTTTCTGTGACTTTTCCTAATTTTTACCAGATTTGATAAAATCAAGACTACTTCCAGATGGGAGAAAGTGTTATACGAAAATCCAAACATATTCCTGTTTTCTGGGTAGCATTGGAACTCTGAATCATCAAATTCCAGTCCTAAGTGTTCTTTGTAAATTACATTTATAAATTTAATTTGATTATGATATTATTCAGAATGATTCCACCATTTTGGTCAATACAAACCCTATGACAGGCTGGATGCCTATATTTTGTTAAACATACAAAGCCAAATACTAATAATGGGTCTGAGTTTGCTGCAGTCTTTTTAAATATGGCCAATATTTGGTGTTCATATTTAACTGATTTTCTAAGAAAGGACTCTTAAAATTAACACAAGGACTCTCAAAAATTATAGCTGAGGGTCCCAAGGACTCCTTCTTTACAAGATCCAGGGAAAACCCTGAGTACTGTATTCAAAACACAAAAATAACATAAAATGTTTCCTTAATATCATCACATTATGATAGAAATCAATAAGTCTTAGTGAACCCATCTTTTAAGCTAATCCCTTTCCACACAAATTAACAAAAATGACAATAATGATTCCTTTTGACTCCCCACAAAATGAATGGCCATGGAAAACAACGTGGAAAATGAAGAAATTGCTTGTGTCAAACATGTTCTTCATTTCCCACAGTATTTTCCATCCAAAAAGACCTAAAAATTAAAAATTCCATTCACTCGAAATTATCGTCTGATGGATCTTTCAATTTGGACTGCCCTTAAATGTTGTTGTTTGGTAACGGGTTAAATGGGCCAGTAGCCGCGCAAGGTAAAAAGCTTGGCAGAACACTGATCATGGAGAAAAATATCACTCATGTCAAAATGGTTTTTAACAGGTGGTGGGTGGGGTTTAATGTGTAAACAAAGATTTGAGAGAACTGGTTCCAACATACAGCCTTAACATTGTCACTGCAATATCTGTCCTTGGAACCATTAAATCTGTCATGACGGACATGAATTATTACTCAAAATGCAGAGGCGTAAAGTAAAAACCACAACATTTGTTGACCAATAATCGATTAATTTTCGCATGCCGGTGAGTTTTGACAGCTCGCGAAAAAATTAACATTTTTGCCGTTTTCTACTCACAGAAAACGGGTTCACCGCTTCTGGGTCCGCAAAAGGATTACTGTCATAATCTGACATTGTTGCTGCTTCGTTTCAATACGGAGATTTTATTCCTCTTTCCTGTGGAAACCGATAAACTATCACGAAAATATTCTGCTCAAGTGAGGTGTCCAAAATATGGCTGCAAGTCAACTTCCGTATCACGCATGCGCAGTCATTAAATGTCACATGGAAAGTGCGTCATGGGGATTTTTGTAAAAAAAAAGGGGGGGGGGTCTATTCATTTTGTTTTTTATGTCTATGACCTATGATCAGTTGTTCATGATTCAATCAATGCAGTTTATCAGAAAGTTGTTATCAATAATGATCTATTGTCATTTGATATCAAATTATGCGAGTCAGACAGATAATGATTGAAGATAATAAAGTCAGAGAGATAGGGGCCTACTAGATTTGGTAGCCAGTAGGATCTATTAGGCTATTTAAACAGCCCCAGACAGGCTATAGCCATAATTTTAAGCTCAAAGTTTGTAATATATTGTAGACTTGTCAAAATTCATAGTTGCATTTTTTGTCTGTAGAAAATATTGTGAGAAGTGAAGAAATAGATCTAGCTTGTCACAATCAATTTCTTATTTTTCCGAGATGTTTCAACATTGGATGATCTTATGGGGAGTCAAAAAGAGTCATGTTGTGTGGTAATGGGTTATCCTAAGGAGTTTTATGACCCTTTTTGAATCCCTACAAGATAGGCTAACGGCTTCAGAAAAAAATGTGGAAAATGAAGAAATTGCTTGTCACAAGCAATTTCTTCATTTCCCGCATTTTTTTCAATCCCCAAATTTTAAAATTTCACCACATTGAAAATGTCATCTTCAAATTTTTCCAATTTGGACCATGCTAATTTTTTGTCCTTTGTCAATGTGTTATTGAAGTGACATTTCACAATTGACCAAACGCCGACTGTCAATCAAAAACATCGATTAGCCAATGGACGATCAGAAAAAGGTCATGCCCCAATTGTTCTTCGTTGCACGTGTTATTGTATCGATTTATCGACTGACAATCAAAACAATCGACATGCCAATTGCAACGAATTTTGTGCTAACAGTAGACTAGGTTTACCGTTATGTTTTTGATAAAGCGTCGGTGTTGTTATAAAATCTCGTAACTACGGCTTAAATCAAGCCGTAGTTACGAGATTTTATAACAACATCTACGAAATACTATTTTGTTTGTCCGAATTCACGTCACGATTAACTGGATAAAATCGTTCCCTATAAACGAACACATGGCCATTGTTTGTATTAAATTCTATGTTGGGCGGTGCGATCTGTGGATTGGCGTTTGGTCAATTATTTCAATTTTTAAAAGTATGTCTTGATGTAAAGATTGTTTATTCCAATGCGTAGAAATGATATCAGTTTTTTGAAGTTGTTATTCATAAGCGAAAAATACGCCTTTGAAGTTGAGACAGAAATGACAAATTCTATATAAATCTGAACTGTTGTCCACAACAATTTGTTTAATTTTCGCACAAAAATATATATACATCTCGTAAACAGTTCAATATTTTGGCTTGAAATTTTCAGAATTTTCATAGGAAAAGATGCTCTTTCAGATAGTATAAAAGTAAAATTTATGTAAGAATAATTCTGAAATGTCACTTTAAAGCAATGTAGAAAACACGGGATTAAAGGGAAAATTCTTATTTTTCAATATTTTCCCCTATGTTTTCAAATCGCAGTTGTCACAACCAGGCCCTGGTTTCTCGAAAAAAACTTAAGTAGGCCTACGTTCTCAGACTCAAATCTGAGCAGAGCACCGTGCTCAAATCGCACGAAATGTGCACGTGAACTTCAATCGAATACCCTACAACGTTGGAGAGTATTACATTGACGTTTAGCATGAACTCATGAGTGTTCGCCTAGGGGAGACCGGGGTAAGCCTATGATTACTATCATAAACCACTTTTTGATAAAATTCAACTAGAGTTTTCTTAGTTTCACACTGAGTGCTCTGATCAAGGAGGTTGAAGAGATGTATAAAAACTCCTTGCTCTGATCAACACCATATCAAAGATCAACATCTTTCGCATAAATTAGATGTTTCATAAAATTTCAGTGTAAAATAAAGAAATTTGGCATAGGCCTATTTGGGAGGGGGGCTTAGCCCCCCCTTAGCCCCTGTTACTACGGGCCTGTAACTTCCTAAGCATGGCGAACCTTGAGGGGGAAATGAGAAATATGGTCATACTAGTCATCATTATTCTCTTCTTCTCCCACTGTCTTGTTTTAAATTGCGCGTGTCTTGAAATGTGTACGTGCATGGCACATGATTACCAATAAGGCCACAATCAATTGCGAAACTGCTAAATATCCAAAGACAAGATAATTACCAGAATATGGTTACAACCAGCCTAATATAATCCTTCTAGTAAATGGACACAATTTCCCAACACAAAACCAACAGGAGACGTCATGTAATCGTTAGACAGATAGAGGTCTAGCATAGGAGAGTCAGATGTATGGATTTTTGTAGGCTTCAGATAATCTGTAAGACTTATAATTATGGTGACAATCAGCCTAATATAATCCTTCTAGTAAATGGACACAATTTCCCAACACAAAACCAACAGGAGACGTCATGTAATCGTTAGACAGATAGAGGTCTAGCATAGGAGAGTCAGATGTATGGATTTTTGTAGGCTCCAGTTAACCAGCAAGACTTATAATTATGGTGACAATCGGCCTAATATAATCCGTCTAGTAAATGGACACAATTTCTGAACACAAAACCAGCAGGAGACGTCATGTAATCGTTAGACAGATAGACGTCTAGCATAGGAGAGTCAGATGTATGGATTTTTGTAGGCTCCAGATAACCAGAAAGACTCAGGCCCGTAGGAAGCAATTTCATATTGGGGGGGGGGGGGGGGGCTAAAGCCCTTGTCCTGAATATTGGGGGGGGGGGCTAATTTGGATCTCCAAAATTTTCAGTGTAAAATTAAGAAAATCCGGCATTTTTGGCCAACATTGGGGGGGGGGGGGGCTAAGCCCCCCTCCCTGTTCCTACGGGCCTGAGACTTATCTTTATGGTGACAATCAGCCTAATATTTAATCCTTCCAGTAAATGGACACAATTTCCCAACACAAAACCAGCAGGAGACGTCATATAATATTTTTTTGTCTTTTGTTGTAGAAACCCTTGTGGAAAATGAAGAAATTGCTTGTCACAAGCAATTTCTTCATTTTCCACAATGGTTTCGAAAGCCATTATCTTATAGGGAGTAAAAAAGAGTCATGTGTGGTAATGGGTTAAGATAGTGCTGTCATAATGTATCAACCATTTCCAAAGCGGGCAAACATGGACTGTTCCAATATCAAAGTTACTAAAGACGACAAAATGGATGTTGATAGACATATAATGAGAAAATGCCGCTGACTAACAGCATTTTCTTCTTGTGCCTCAATGTTTTCTAGAGTACTTTCTTGAGGGATGGGGGTAATCAAAACCAATCATATATTATTAATTTTAAGAAAGGGATAATAAGCATCCAAAGACAAGATGATTACCAGAATATGGTGACAATCAGGCTAATATAATCCTTCTAGTAAATGGACACAATTTCTGAACACAAAACCAGCAGGAGACGTCATGTAATCGTTAGACAGATAGAGGTCTAGCATAGGAGAGTCAGATGTATGGATTTTTGTAGGCTCCAGTTAACCAGCAAGACTTATAATTATGGTGACAATCGGCCTAATATAATCCTTCTAGTAAATGGACACAATTTCTGAACACAAAACCAGCAGGAGACGTCATGTAATTGTTAGACAGATAGAGGTCTAGCATAGGAGAGTCAGATGTATGGATTTTTGTTGGCTCCAGATAACAAATGTAGTTTTATGTGACGTCAAAGCCTCCTATGTTGTCTCTGACTTACGTTGATCAGACTGTAGATGGCTTAACCAGATGGCAAAATTTTGAACTGTTCCAATTTGAAAGGTCTTGCAGACGACAATTTCACTCTAATGCAATTCTGAAAAATATTTTCATTTGGGTTTGAAACCATTGCGGCAAATGAAGAAATTACTTGCTACAAGCAATTTCTTTATTTTCCGCAATGTTATCCCAAGCATTTATCTTGAAGGGCGTCAAAAAGAATCACTTAGACTGGGTTCCAGACTGATCATTTTTCCCTCCTTTACTTTCTCCGGTCCAAAGATCAGTCTGGGGTCAAGCAAAAGCGCCATCTGCTTTTTTCACAATTTTTGGGGGTAATTTCACGAACGGTAACTCGTCCAGATAATTATCTAGTGCTATATTTAGTAACAGAAATCCCCATGGACTAGACTGGTACCCGTATTTCTTCATGGAAATCGGGTACCCGTCTTTTTCAAGATAATTCTAATTAGGCTAACAAATATTGCACAATTAAGCAATTATTGGATTTTATATCTTTTTGGTAAACTGTAATTGCTAAGGGTTAAACGGTTGGCTATAAATCCTACGGTGTCGGTCGCTTAACCCTTTTAAAAACGGCAAACATTTTGACCGCTTTATTTTGAATGCTGCCGAAAGGGATGTTGAACAGAAAAGGATTTGTGAACCAAGAAGCTGAGAAAAAACTGAGGCAAAAGGGGAAATTGCTGTTTATCAACATTTCTTCTTTCGCTTTAATGTTTCCACAAGCCCTTTCAATTAAACACGTTGAAACCAGGTCTTGTTTGAGAAAGGGTTTGCCCTTTCCCGAAAAAGACCATAATGGAAACGGGTGATCTAAAAAAAGAAGAAAAAAAGCAGAAACTTAATATTACCATCAGTTTTCTCCTTTCATCTCAATATTTTCTTTCTGTGTACAAATGCCATCTTTATCAACAACAGTTTCTGGTTTTGCAGCGTTTTCAAATTGGAGCAGTCGAAGGGCTGACTAATAACCAGAAAACAAAGTTTCAATCTTGTCTAAATTCTAGATGTTGCAGACGACATTTTCAAGTAAATCATTTAATGATATGTAACTTTTTTTTTCTTTTTGGAGAAATAATTGCGAGAAATTAAGAAGTTATGTGCCACAAGCAATTTCTTCATTGTCCACAATGTTTTCAAAAAGCTTTATCATGTCGGGTGTCAAAGGCGTCAATATGTGGGAATGGGTTAGTGTGACACACTTACAGTAGACAATAACACATATAACACCTCTTCTTATCAGTCTGTTATCTTATCCACCAATTTACACCTTAACAAACGACCGCAATTTAGACTCCCATTTTAGAAGATGCTTGCAGGCGACAAAATTTGTGATGATAAAGGTAGGATTTGTTTAAAATAATGCAAGAAAATACTCAAACAAAAGGAGAAAACTGTTAGTACAGGCGCGTCGCGTGGTTTTCAACATTGGGGCGGCGGACGGGGAGGGTTTGGGAGGGGTGTCCCCTCCCGTTAGTGAGAAAATTTTGTCTAGGAGTAAACGAAATGGCGCCATTTCCTGGACTTTAAATTCCATTTCTGGCTTATTTTAACGATGTAGAATCGAGTATAATACAGTGAAAAATTATATTCGTATAAAAATTGGCGTCTTTCTAGTTGCAGAACCCGAAGGTGAAAGTCTTTTCAGCTTTCGTGTTGGAGATCTTGCCGTTTTTTGCCGCCGACATACATACAAAGCAGAAGCAAACAAAGTCTGTCTGATATAAATACAATCGACATACAATTAAATGTTATGATCATTATCTATTTTTCCACAGTCGAAAGAATCGGTCAGACGATTTTTGAAAGCACAAACAAAATAGGCTAAAATCCTATTTCAATGTAGGAAGTTAAAAAAAATCCCTTTTATACAACGTATGCACTTTGTTTACCCCGAGTTTTTCAATCTGTCCATTTTCACGGTGGAGGTTGTGCATCATGGGATGGATAACGACTACGGACAAAATAATCTTGATTCTGGTAAGATATTTTGCAAAAACTTTCTTATTTCTGCACTAATTTTCAAACAGTTTGTTGCATGTACCCCGCATTATTCAGCTCTTTCATCGGATATATGCCTCATAGAAAATTATAAGTAAGTTTTCCAAAATATTGTCCCAACCGAGTAGACAGCGAAATGGTAAAAACTACGGCAAAATAAGCCTCGCTTCAGGTAAGAATTTTTGCAAAAAAAAAAAATCCTAATTCTGCGTCAATTTGAAGCGGTTTTATCCTATTTTTTGCCTGTACCCCGCCTTACTGAGCTCTTTCCTCCGATGTGTGACTTATTTGGGAACTCGTACTTTTCCCAAAAGTTGATTCACCACAAAAACTATCTGATTTTTTTGTCGTTTTTCTGGTCGTTTGGGATCATTTTTTTTTTTTTTTTTTTTTTTGAAATCTCAATAAGTCGGTGTACATGCAACGGGGAACCCATGCGACAAACCGCTTGGAAACTGACAAAGAAATAAGAAAGTAATTGCACAATTTCTTACCTGAAGCGGGGGCATATTTTTTTTCGTATTCGGTACCCATCCTATGATGCAAACCTTTTAACCTTTTAAATATTTGTGTAACATAAAAATAAAAAAAAAATGTGAAGCGATAAGATGCTTTGTCCGGCAATGTAGATAGTATCAATTCAATTATTTCAGTCTTATATCAAATTAAAGTGTGAAATTGAAAAAAAGATGTTCCGTGTACCTCGTTGTTACATCCAGCATTCTACATCCATGGAGCAATAAGTATTGTTTGGACCATAGTGCGATGAATAATCTCGATTCTTACCAAAGGACCGTTTTGGGAAGATATAATTAACGGGCTGAGTAGCTTTAGACATGTTAACTCTCAGACAATATAGTAAGGGATGAGGTTAGAAGGTAGCAAATTGAGTTTATTGGGGTTTTACGCCGTTTTCAACTGCCAGGGTCATATCGCTGCGGCTGGAGCACCTAACCATGGATTCCTGTTTCTCAAACCAGTACTACCACAACACCCTTACCGAGCCTCCAGCTGCTCGCCCACTTAGGTTAACGATTTCAAACCCATTGGTGGGTGACAATTTTGTCAGAAAGAGTATTTTCCGCAATTTTAAGTTTTGATTATGGCCTCGAATAAAACAATTCTTTATTTTATGATGAAAGACATCTGAAAGTCGTCGGGGTTTTTTTATTATTATTATTTTTCATTAAATCATAAAAACATTATGCATGTAATGATCTTGTGTTCAAAAGGTTCTGGATAACGCAAAATCAGTTTGCTTTTAGATAATCTGGCCCATTAAGTCAATAAATACGTCTAAGCAAGGTAAAGGGTTAATCGCGAAACTATTGTAAGTGCTATAAATTTTACATACACCTACAATAGTCTTGCGATAATCATTGAATGTATATTCGACGGGTACCGCACGCTTTCACACTTATTTTATTGCTTTTAAAGTGTGACCGTTTCCCTGGAAACCGATAAGAAGGGAAACCAAGCGATTGCCTTTTCGCCGCCCCAAACGACAAAATACATTTTTACTTGCCGAATTATTGGGGCGGCGGCCGCCGCCCCTGCCGCCCCGCACGCGACGCCACTGTTAAGTATCGAAATATCTTCCCAGCCTTTTCTATTGGAAAGGTCATGTTCGGGAAATGATTAAATAGTTTAAATGGCCCATTGATGAGTTAGTTTTTACATAAAAAAACACCCATTTCTCGAAATATTTATTAACTATTTGTCAAATTGCGTCATAATAATTTTTTTAATTTTTCTCTCGACCATTTTTTTTACATTTTGTATCAGACAATAGTAAGAAATGGAACATAACATTTTTCATTGTTTTTCATGTATAATAGAATTTCAAACAACATTAATTTCTCCTACTGTTGTAAGTTTGAAGGAATTTAATAGTTAAACGAATTTATGTTCGAATAAAAGAAAATAAATAAAAAGGAAAAGAAGAAGACAGAATAAAAATCGTTTGCAAGGGTTCCATCCAAGCTTTAGGGTAGTTCACTGTTGAGCTTTAAAACAATCATTTTGTGTCGATATAAACCAAACAAAAGTCGTGCTTGTTCCTTTAAAAACTTTTTTTGTAATTGCTACAGAAAAATATATATACAGTTTGGGAATGGTTAATCTATCCGCATTGGATTTGCCATGGCTCACATAGGCTAAAAACCATTGTCCCCCAATTGCATTCTTAAAAATCTATTCATCCGTGCAAAACCAAATTTTACCTGACAATGAATATGTGATTTTGACAACCAAAACTAAAGAAGCACATTGGAAACATTCTTGGAAAATAATGAGAAAATGCTAGAATTTGCAGAAATTTAATTATCTCTCAATATTTCAAACGTAATTCATTCCATTATACTATCGAGCCTCGTTTTAAAACGACAGGCTTTAAATAGGTTATACGTCTAAAAATAGATCAATCGGTTTATCGGCTTATCATTGGAAAATACCGTGCTTGTTCCCAGGCGTCAATATCAACACGATCAAAAACGGATGCCGCGATATCTAACGGGTATTGATTTTTTATGCGCTATCTTATTGACCAAATTGTATATTGACGACTGAACCCAGGCTAAGAATCACTATGTGGAAATGGTTAAATATTATGAATCCGGAGCCGCCATGATTTTTTCTCGTCGTCTGAGGCAGTCATTATTCGTGTATCGATCCGCACCATCCCGCTCAATTAGACAACACATCCTTTACTGCACGATCGGCTTTCCAGAATCATTACATTCCTTGAAATTTTCGTACATCTTTCCCGCAAAACAAGCTCCCCAATATAGGTTGCTTGGGATTACTGAGAAAAGAAGAATGCTAACAGACCTATCGATCCGCATCATCCAACTCAATAAGCTTGCTGCATGATCAATTTTCTAGAATCGTTATTTAATGTACACTGGCGTAGGAAGAGGGGGGCGGAACCAGCCCCCCCAATAATTTAGAAGGGGGGCAAGCATATCCTCTGCCCCCCCCCCCCCCCCCATTAGGCTATACACCCATTTTTTCCTTCAAGAAAGGTCCAGGTATAAAATGCTGTCTGAAAGTGCCCAGATTGCAGGAAATGGCTTCTTAGAATTCAAAATTTTCGTGGGGGGCATGCCCCCAGACCCCTAGCGACGCTACGCTCGGTTCGGTTCCATTCACTTTAACATTTGGTCCCCCAATATTATATACCTTCCTACGCCTATGATGTAGGCCAACATGACTGTATACCTGAAGATTCGTAGAGCATAATAAAGGGCGCTTCGGGCATGTCGGGGAAAACATTGAGAGAAATGAAGAGGGAGTAATGACATTCTAAATTTGTTGTTTCAAATCCAAATCCTATGTCGAATTGGCAATTCCAATGAGTACCCACAACATGGGGGTTTTATCAACGATAATCGCCGACGTTTCGCAACTCTTTCCCACACCCATGATGAACAAGCTTTCTAATAAGAGAGACTTTTGTTGAAAACATTGGGAGAAAAAAGACAATGCTAATGATCTGCATTTCTCCCTTACCCTGAAACATTCCTCTGTAGTATAGATCTACAAGCAACACAGACTTTCTATTTCGTGCCATAGGGGTTTGTAAGTTAACTCCCATCACCTAATGAACCTTTGTTTAGTAGGCCTATACTAAATAAAGGTTCATTAGGTGCTGGGAGTTAACTTACAGACCCCTGTGTTTCGTGCAACATAAGTCCATCGCAAGCAACGGCTTTAAATTTGGACCCAGTCTAAAAGTGTGTCTTTTCAGAGAGAGGCCCAAACTCTTTACCAAAGGATCTTGGACTTGTCCAAATTTAAACGTCAAGGGCAGATCCAGGATTTTTTCCAGGGGGGTCCAAGCCCGAGATTTTTTCCAGGGGGGGGGGGTCCAAGCTCCAATTATGGCTTAAAATATAATAAATATGTAAGGTTACACTAAATTTATAGTCACAATTTAATTTTCGGCCAATGCCAGGGGGTCCGGACCCCCCCCCCTCCGACCCCCTCTAGATCCGCCCATGAACATGATGCAGACGACAATTTCAAGAGAAAAGAAATTGGCATTTTTCGTCTTTCTGTGTAGAAAACCTTGAGGGAAATAAAGCAATTTCTTCTTTTTCCAAAGTCTAAAACGTCGTGGGGCGCAAAAGGCGTCATTATATGGTAATGGGTAGCCTAAGACTCTTTTTCTAACGACCGAATTTTGGACTGGGCCAATTTAAACGTGATGCACACGACATCATTAATGTTGATTAGCATATACGAAACGAATTTATCTAAAAAGTTTCTAGAAAAACTATAACGACAAAAAAGAAGCACATATACATGTATTATGCCTTCACGTCTAGAAGAAGAGAAGATTACATTGTTGTTCGAATACCGACATTATAGGCCTATGGGGAGAAAGGAGAAAACGTAATATCAAAGCCTTGGCAACATTTTGACATCGATTTTTGTGCACACGAATCCTCGTCACGTGATTTCATTCATTTCTTGTCATTTTTGTTTGTATCGGAATTCGCATACATAGGCCTACGATTTCTCGATGAGTTGACTTTTTTCACTGAAACGAAGAGATGGACAAAGGCCACTGTAAGCCTATTAAAGGACGTAGGCCTACATTATCATTTGTACGTATTTGTGGCTCCGGATTCATTTATCATTTACCCATTTACATGCAGTGACTTCTTTTGGCGCCCTTCAAGAAAATGAAGAATGCTCGTTAGGAATTATGACAATAGATCAAGATTATCTGCTTACATTGGAAATGGTAGTCCTGAAAAGCATCAGCGGTTGCACGTTGCACTTAACCCGTTTCCAGACGGCAAAATTTTCAAATTGCCAAAATTGAAAGATGTTGCAGATGACACTTCAAGTTAAAGAAATTTTACACTTTTGGTGCATTTCTGGTTAAAAAAGATTGTGGGAAATGAAGAAATTGCTTGTCACAAGCAATTTCTTCATTTCGCACGATGTTTTGCAAAGCATTTATCTTGTTGGGCTTCAAAGGGCGCCAATGTGTGGGAATGGGTTAAATCCGACCAAACCAAACGGGCCTGTCCAGAATTATGTTTTCTTCATCGAAAAATCACTCGAACAGGGGACGTAATCTAGTCAAAGTTGATAAATACGTAAAAGGGTCGTCTACCATTTATCATAAGATTTTCTGTGGACACTAGATATATAGCAGAGTCAATGCACTAAAACCCATTAGGCCTACCACACAGTAACGCATTTTGACGCACCACGATATGCAAGCCGACTCCGACAATATTAAAAGTATTGGCTATAGATGTAGGCCTGCCTATATAACGTCGTTTGTCATAGAAACGGGGAACTAACGTTACTGCAAAGCTGTAGATACGGGTTTTGGAAGCAAAATCCGCGATCAGGAAATTCAGGATAGTTTAGTACGTAAAAAATTGTGTGGGTAAGGGTGGTTGAAATTACCATTGTAATTCACCCTGAAATAAACCATGACATTATACGTGATGGGAAGCTTCTGTATGGTATCAGCGGTCATGCACGAAACTGTGATAGTACACGTTGGGTCGTTAGTCATATAAATGACGAACTGTCAATATCCATCAAATTCCGTCACCCAAATGCCTGGTCAAATACAACATTCCGCATCCACAGCACGGCCAGGCACGTCCAAAAATGGCCTGTCGTTTGTAGCATACCCGTATTTTTGTATGAGATGTGCATGTGATGTGGATGAGAAATTGTATGTGACATGGGGCCTGTTTCATCAAAACATTTAAGACGCATTTTTGACTTACCGATGTCTTAATTAAATATCAGTTAAAACAACAATCGCATAACCCATGCCTTGATAGATTGGCGATACGCGTTTCTTACTTTAAACTTGTGGTAAGTCTTCGGTAAGTCAAAAATACGTCTTAAATATTTTGATGAAACTGGCCCCAGGCCTTATCCCTTTCCCACACATTGACGCTTTTGGACGCCTCACAAAATAAAGGTTTTGGAAAACATTGTTGAAAATGAAGAAATTGCTTGTGACAAGCAATTTCTTCATTTCCCACAATGTTTTCTACCAAGAAAGACCAAAATATGTCAAATTTTGTTCAATGGAACTTGTCATCTGCAACACCTATGAGTTTGGACTACTAGTGGTCTAAAATTTTGTTGTTTGGTAAATTTGGGTTCAGCAAACACCTCTTGCCTCAATATTTTCTGAAGTATATTTTACAGAACTTCTATCTTTTACCAAATCTATCTTTTGCAAAATCTATTTCGTCCTCTGCAGCTGCTTTTTAACTGTACGAAACTAAATTTCTGTGGCTTGGGAAAGGGTTAGACGAAACAACAAAGTTTAAGGATGGTCCAATTTGATAGCTGCTGTAGACAACAAAGTGGTTAATAATAAAAATGATTGTTTTGGCAAAATCAAATCACTGAAAACATTGAGGCGAAAGGAGAAAATGCTGATTATCGGCATTTTCTTCTTTTGTCTCAATATTTTCTTCTAAAGAGGACGTCAAAACAAGGTCTTGCTTGGGAAAGGATTACATTGCACTGGCTATTGACAGCGATTTATTTTATTTTTAGTTTTAATGTTACCAAATGGTAGAAACCCCTCGGAGTAGGCGTGTCTGAGGGTCAATTGAAAGGTTAAAACCGTTGTCCTGCTGACTTTAAATTTCGTAGTAGAAAACTGGTAGCGTAGGCTCAGATCAGATTGCACGTTGGTGCAGGCTGATCTTAGTCTACATACTGCCTGCAATTTAAACTTTGGTCACGACAGGAATATGACGCGAACAGCATAAGATAGGTTTGATGGCGAAAACCCTGCGGGCTCGTAGTTTTATTTTCGCAATGTGTCAATTTAGAACGAACGTAATGCAGTGAAATTAAGAGGCCAATGAAAAGAAAAAGAGTTTTAAAGATGACATTTCGTCGGTGTAAATGCAAAACCTCGTATGTCGATTTTTGTGATTTTCAAAGTGTAACCTTGCGAGCTCAGTTAAGATATTTCTGGCAGGTTTTGAGATATTTGTTCTGATCAGTAGGCCTATTAATGAGAATGATGACACATTATTTGTGAACAATATGTCCAAATTCAAATAAAACCTTTCAGTTTCGGAAAAAGTTATTACAACTTTTTCCTTTCCCTTTAAAATGTTCAAAAACTAGATACGAGGTTTTGCATTTACAATGAAGATTTGCTTCAATTCATTCCAAGATGAATTAATTTAGACTGCTCCAAAATCAAAGGCTTTACTGGCAAAATGGATATAATTATTTCTTTTTTAAGCACTGAATCAACCAGGACAAGATAATTGTGTATTTTTATATTATACTAACCCAAACTGCCAACGCAACAAGATATTTTGTTGTAACTTTTTAATGAGATATGATAGAACATCGAAACTTCAGATTTCATTATTCTATATAGTGATTTTATTGTCCACATTAAAAGAAAATAAGAATTGTTATGCTTCGCTGAACACAGAGTCCGTGGTTCAAAACCCTATATCCGCGCTGCACGTGCAACATTGCGTGTAATAAACCGGCGCACGTGCATTTTTGGAAAGTCGCAAGATAACCCGATAAGATAAAATAAAAAAAAATGTCTGGTGATAGACAAAAATGCCGCAATTTAGCATTGTCCCGAAAGGCGCAGGTGATTGGATTGCTCCTGGCTGACTGTGGTTACCCGGCTATTGGTCTTTGCGTGGTCTATGGTAGCATGACTATAGCGGAAGTTTCAGCAAACCAGTATGTTCAAATAATCATACTCATTAACCATGTCTGAATGTGTTAGAAGCTCCATTTGGATTAAAAAAAATCAATTTTTGTTGTTATTTTCAAGGTTATTCATTTTTCTTGCTTACGTCTGTTTTGACGTTTCCGGTAATGTTTATGACATGCCAAGAGCCTTCAGAAGTCGTGTAACTACCAAGGTACAGGACAACAGGTTGAGAAACCAAATTCTCAGAGACCGGTTTCGGCTAGCAACAAAAAGGCTGTTGCAACTGCTGGGAACCACGGTCGCCTTATAAGTGCACAGACACGTAACGTGTTACGTAAACGTGGGTTCCGACCTCGACGTCCTTATATGGGTCCCAGTTTACTACCTATGCACATACGAGTCTGTCTCCAGTGGTGCAACGCCAAAAGTGGTAATCTGACCTCCTGAGCAAATATGGAACCTGCTTGACATGCGTTTACGTCAACGCCCAGTCCAACCACAGACCTTGCGTGAAATGGGACAAACATTAAATCAAGAGTGACAAAATATTCCTATAAACGTTTGTCGATGTTAGTTACGTTCGATGTCACAGAGATGTTGTGCTGTGTTCAATGTTATAGGAGGACATACGATATACTGATCTTGGTTTCATTTTTGAAACACACCCCGGCTTTACGTTTGTAACGTTGTTTGCGTTACGGAATCGATTTAGACCCATTTGTTTTTCTTGGTGATATCATAATGGTCAGCGGTCAAAATGAAGTCAGAATCAACGAATTAACATTTTCAATAATCAAAATATTGTAATTTAAAGTTCGTGTTGCGTTGGCTCTTTGGGTTAGTATATTATAGAGCAATTAATACGTACATTCTAACTTTCTTTTATTTCAACTCCAAACCCTACGCTGTGTGTACTCATTTGAATCGTTCGGATAAGACGATTCCTATATTTGCCAACACAACAATTGATGAACAATTAATGAAATATAATCAAATACATGTATTGCATCTTGAAATCCTTTCACCCCTCTTGTATGTAGCTCTTTATGCATTTTCATAAATGTAAAACAAACAGATGTACATATTTCCATTGAATTAAGTCTCTACATAGGTCATGTAGGCCTATCTATTAGCGATAGGCCTAGCTGCTCTGCCATGTCATTTATCGTTGACGGATGGGTAGAGATTAAATTTTGTCATGACGCTGTACTTATTGTAAATCAGAGCACCCTTACCGCAATATTTATTGGTGCATCTGTAAATTTAACTTCCTGACTGCACACGATACGGGCATATACATGTAGCTAACTAATCTATGGGTGAACAATCCGGATCTTTAAAGATGGAGATTAGATTGTCAATAATACGGGGTAAGTAGTCTTTATACCTGATAGTTGTAGCAAAAAAGAGGACTATTGAAAAATAAATCTTTTATCAAGAAGAAAACTATTTTAGCAGCGAATCAACATATTTTTTCCACAAAAAGGGGATGGGTCAGGCTCAGAGGAGATCTTGTTATAAAAATAAAGCGGAGAGTGTGGTACTTTGGTGGGCTGTCATTCAAGATTGGATTAAATGAAAATTTACGAAAATGTATTTTAACCAGCGTGGCTGTTGGCTATAGTAAGGAAAATCTATCATTACAAAATCAAGTGATTGCGTAAAAAGGCGTTATTAATTATATGCGGGAAATCAGGAAATACCACCACGACAACAACAACACCAAGTCAAACCATATTCTAATCGGTAAAACAAAACTAAAAACTTTCTGCAACTTCCATTATTGTTGTTGTTATTGTTGTGACACATGATTCACCACCGTACAGTTTGGAAAGAGTTAACTCATTACCAAACGACAAAATTTTCGACTTTTCCAATTTCAAAGATGTTGCAGCCGATAATTTAAAGTGAAAGAATTGTTTTTTTTTCTTTTGTATTTTTGTTTAGAAAATATTGCGGGAAATGAAGAAATTGCTTGTCACAAGCAATTTCTTCATTTTCCACAATGTTTTCCCAAGCCAATTTCTTGTGGGGAGTCAAAAAGGGTCACTATGTGGTAATGGGTTAATAGAGACGAATCGAAAATAAAGAAGGAAAATATTAATTTCCTACTTAATAAAATACAAACACAATGGAGAAGTAAGAGGAATAGAACTAATGCAATTCAGAAATTTACCGACATGCTAAAATATAATGCATTGATTCTAACATTTTATCCCTTTCCCAAACGGTAACAAATTTGACTGTTCCAATTGGAATGGTGTTGCAAACGACAACATGGATGTTGATGAAATTAAGATTTGTGTAGGCTGCAATATAACACATAAAGTATTGAAACAGAAGGCGAAAATGCTGATAACAAGCATGTTATCTCCCCCCCCCCCCCCCCCTCTATTTTTTCAATAGCTTTTCTGTAAATGACATATGAATTTTTTCATATGAATTTGTCCGTTGGGATCTTTGCAAACTTGTCAGCATGTGTAAGATTTTTTGGAAAGATGAATCACCTCTCAGACCCCAGTTGTGGCCATCTAGAGAGGAAATAGGGGAATATTTAAAAATGAAATAAAAAAAACGTGTTAGCTTACGGAAACCATCACATTTTTACCATTTTCTGCTTTTGTTACGACATACATTTTCCAACGTTACAAACGAGGACCATACTAAATCTGTCATAATTATGAAAATCTGTTTACACTGAAAATGTTGAAGTTGGTATATAAATCAAAGTAATCATAAAACATATTTTTGTATTCGCCGAGATACAAAATTAATGATCTGGGTTCTGGAAAAGGGCCCTTTTGGTATCTTCCGTGTTACGAGCTCTGTCCTTTATGCAGTCTAAACGGGATTCATATTGTTGTCTTACAATTCCTATTTTATAGGCCATCAGGTATACATACACGTATTTATATAAGAGAACAACATGGACACGGGCAGCACGTACAGGTTGATCTGAATCTATGTTGGTATAAAATCCCACAAACGTTCCTTTTCCAGATATTGGCTTAACCCTTTCCCAAACAGCAAAATTTTAGGGCGATCTACTTCAAAAACTGCCACAAATGACAAAATGGATGTTATCAAAGATAAAATTTGTGTAAAATATGACATAGAAAATATTGAGACAAAAGGAGAAACTGCTGGTTATCAGCAGTTTCTTCTTTTGTCTCAATGTTTTCCCAAGCCTATTCTTTTAAGGACGTCAAAACAAGGTCTTGTTTGGGATAGGGTTAAAGGATTTCATAGAAATGTTTTTTTGTTGCTGTTTTTTTTTTGTAAAAAAGAGTCATTGTTTGAGAAAGGTAGGCCTATGTTGGTGGGAATTATAATAATTAATCGGTCATTTTCTTGTAGTAATTATTTTAATCATCAAATGATTTAATTACAGGATATTGTAAGTTCGTAGTCTACTTAATTTGATTTAACAAGTCTTAATCACAGAATACCTTTAAAATCACACAACAATCAATCTGATTGACCAAATCATACGTCTCGTCCAATCAGATGGCTTGTAATGTAATTTTGCTTTAGACAATGTTTATGAATACGGACCCCGAATAGTACATAATATAGACCTAAAGACATCACTTTTAATTGGCCTAATACAGACAGAACAGGACACACAGCTACTTTATTCAGATTAACAAACGAACATCCAATGTTCCTCATAGGGCAAATATAGGGGAGACCGGGGCTATTTCGTCCCCCTAATTTCGATTGCTCATATTTTGAATTATATGAAAGTTATTTGGGCGTGATTTATATATTTAAGTTCGACAGGTGAAAGCCTTTCAAACTGCGTCTGTCCTTTTTATATTTTTCTTTTAAATAAAGAGAATTTCAAATTTTAGAGTTTTGATCGTGGTGGCCGAACTTGCCCCATACATGGGGCAAGTTCGGCCCACCCTTGGGGCAAGGTATGCACAGACCTATAAATACTTATATTTTATTTTTAGACTGTTTAAATTTAAATGAATCTGTATACGACTTCCAAATGAAGGTATAAATTGAAAAAGCATTGTTATAACAGTCAAATCATCGTGAGTAAAGGGACATTCGGGATAACAAGAAGAGGCTGGGGTAAGTTCGGCCTGTGATTTTGAATTTGTCCATTTTTTACATTTCTGTTAGAGCTAGGTCTGAACAATTGATATATTCGGAGTCGTCAAGAAATGGCAATTCTAACAGCGATTATTCTTTTTATTCATGGGAAAGTTTGGTGGTGGCCGAACTTGCCCCAACCTCAAAGGCCGAACTAGCCCCAGACAGACCTGGTGTCAACATCACGCCACATCTTCTTTTAGATAACATGAACACTTTATCTTTAGTTTTAATATGAAAGAGGAGTTAATTGTCTTCATAAATATACAAAAATGAAATCTGAATCCTGGCGCATATTACTATAAATTAAAACTTACATAAATGTGGAAAAATACTGAAAGTGTCTAAAAATCTTAATCGTGTTCTAAATTATGTGTTTTTGTATTAAATTCGACCAAAAACCTTCTGCGAAAAGCTTTTGTCATGAGTGACATTAAAATCCGGGTCAGAGCTCTCTATCTCTGTCGACAGGCTCAAAAGAGCCACTAGCCGAACTTGCCCCGGGGCCGAAATAGCCCCGGTCTCCCCTAGACCTAGAAGGTACGTTTCCTTAGTTTTAGTGGATGGAATATTGATTGTATTGACCCTGGGTCTATTGGTCTATTTGGTTTACGTCCGAAGAAAAAATAAAAAGCAACTCAAAATATCACCGATGACGGACGAAAATGCATGTACTCAAACTACTGTTCAAACTAGAGATCACAGCCAGCAAGAAGTGAATTCCAATGCAGTGAATGCAAGGTTTGCATCGAACGGACAGTTAAAAGCACGCACTGTAGGAGCAAGACCTGTGGAAGTGAACGGGGCTACTGAACCAGCAGCGAAGAACACTGATGCATCAAATGTGTCAGTGAAGAGGACAAAAGAAACTGGGACGGGTATATCTGGTACAACAACTATGCAAATTATCGTTGGAAAAGCACCAGCCAGAACATCATTTGACGAAAGGAATTTTTCTGTGAGTAATTCTAGACAATCTGGACTCAGCGAAGATGCAAGAGCAATGGCAGCGGATGGTCCAAGAGAATCTAGTATGAGCTTTGACGGGAAAGCATTGCAAGAGAATGGTGCAAAAGAACCAGGGAGGAGCTTTGACGGGAAAGCATTTCAAGAGAACGTTGTAAGAGAATCCAGAGTGAGCTTTGACGGGAAAACATCGCAAGAAAACGTTGTAAGAGAACATGGATTGAGCTTCATGCAACCTACTGATCAAGAAAGGCACGTTAGATACAGCAATAGGAGCTTTGAAGCTATGATGGACTATTAACCGTTTCCTAAACAACATTTGATTTTGACGTCCGTAATTATAAAAGGTTTATGAAAGTATTGAGACAAAAGTAGAAAATGCTGATAATCAGCATTTTCTACTTTTGCCTTAATATTTAATAGATTTATAGTCCTAGATATGTGTTAAATTATCGGCCTACTTTGTAATTTCGCTCGGTCTACATAGCCTATATTAACAGTATTTCAGAACGAAGTAGATCTTTTACCGGTGTATCAGTTTATCTTGGCCCCTGTGCAGCTTGGCCCCCGTGGGCCACGATTCCCCGGGGTATCTTAGCCCCCACCTTGGGTATCGTGGCCCCCGGGACCAAGATAAACCGGCTGGGGTACCTATGGCCGGCTTGTTTGATTACTGATTTCCTGCTTAATTTCAACTTATGAGTTAAACTTTTCAGTTGTCTGTCATTGGATTATACCTGCAATCTGCTTAAAAATTATTATCAATCACATTCATATATTTTAGCTGCTGGTATTATTTATCATTGTCATTTGCTAGTTTGTTTTCTGGCATTTGTGAAATTTACCTTCAGCAAGTCACACGGGCTGGGATATCTTGGTCCCGCCCCTATTCTAACTCCCCCCACCCCCCGTGAAAAATTAATTTGATCAAAACACATTAAACTTTGGATTTTCTTTCCATTTGACAGTAGGCGTAACAGATATTATAGACATTGACTTCTATTTTGGGGAACTCTGGAAAAATAATTTAGGCGGAGGCCGAGATAGCCTAGGCCTACCCCAGCCGGGGTATCTTGGCCCCGTCCCTATTCCAAGCCAAAAAAGGCGAAAAATAGCCTATTTTGACCAAAACACATTATACTTTGTTTTTTCTTTATATACTAAGCACAACAATATAGGGATATCGGAATTGGTTTAATTTTTTACCACGAAATTTCCAAAATTTACTCAAATTTCTTCAATACACTTGTTCCTTAACATCTTAAAGAACAGAGATTCAAAAGGTTTTCGGTCGCACTGTTATAGACTGGTTATTCATCGGGCGTATGTAGCAGTACCGTCTGTTTCGAAAATCGCATAATAGTGTTAATACTGCGTATACGACTTGTAGGGTCCAAATCTGTGTTTCTTGAGATTATCCCTGTACTTGGATGCCTGCATGTTTAAAGTGGTCCTGAAAGATCCCGGTATGTTGATGCCGCTTATTTTCAATAAGTAAACTTAAGATCTCTATGATAGCGAAAGAACAGAATAACGCGCCGATCGGTTGCTTGGTCAATGCAGCCCCACAATTATAGGCTTTGTGACACAGCAATCCTCAATACACACACCCTATTACCGGCTATCACTACAACAGTTGCTAACCTTGGGCAGTATCATTTATAAATAGCGGGTGTACTGGGTAGGTCATACTTTTTCCATCTTTGTTTTTGTGTTAAAGCCTTTCTCAGCTATATTTGTAGTGCACTTGGCTGGCCATACATTTGAGCACCTACATGATAAAAATTAGCCCAAAGAATCCCTAAACAACAAAATTATTCAGCGACAAAGTCGTAACTTCACAATTTTTTACGTAAAATCCAACTTTCAGTCCATATAATGAGAAAATGATAAGACGATCATTAGAATTAATATAACTATTAAAATAGTCAATCAATTTTCTTACACTGTGTAAATTTAGAAAACTGTCTGAATTGAATTAACTTCAGACTGACCGATTAAAACTAAACACTGATGCCGATTTGGCTATCACGAACAGCATATTGAAAATTTGAATGGCAAACAAGGACATAAGTTGATGGCAACACAGAACAATATGTCCTGTTGGAAAAGCGGCATCTCTTTCAACAAGAAGTTGCCTGAAAGGAGCATAAATAATGAATTAACACCATTTCTTGATAAACTAGCCAATTTCTGAATTATAGACATAGTCTAAATCGTGCAAGTTCATTTCATCTAGATATGGTTGAAGCTGAGTAACACAAAATTGAAGGACGTATGCAACCATTAGTTGTAGATGATAGTTTGTCGGTTAAGGTATACATCCCATCATTAAAAGCACCACTTTTTAGCCGTACGAAATGCATCAAATTACACACATTTGTACATACACTTCTTATAAGTTGATTCAACGTGCCGGATTTCAAGATTATGCTTCAAAAGGAAAATAATTTACAAATATTACTTTACTCTATATTCATATGCAGCGGAGATAATTTTGAACATTTCTGTCAAATATTTCCGTTAGTATGCATTGATTCAAAATTCTAAACCGTTCAAAATGGTTATGTTTAGAATGGAAATGTAACACAGTTTAGGAATTACTGGCACTCATCAAATTCACCTCTGGCTATTTAGTGCTAATGATTGGTTGCAAACCTTAAAACACTACACAAACTTTACAGTGAAAATTGTGGATTTTACATCATGTCGTCGCTGTTTCAGGCACACAATATGACTGTAATATTTTTAATGGGGTTAAATTTCATTTAGTCAGACTTAACTTAAATAGATGGAACCCACGCAAATATATGTATATGAATCCTGCTATTTCAAAGTCGGTCAATGAATCTTCAAACATTTCGATCGAATGTTTTGCGCGGTGCGAATTTATATTTTTCATTGCGAAACGATTTGGTTTATTGGGGGTTTACGCCGTTTTCAACTGCCATGGTTATATCGCGGTACCTTGAGCGCCTAACCATGGATTACTGTTGTTTCTCATACAAGTACTAACACAATAGACTAACCGAGCCTCCAGCTGCTCGTCCACATAGGTTAACAATATCAAACCATTGTTGGGTAACTCGCGACCCCTGGATTGACAGACTCCGACGTTAACTGGACTCGGCTTAAACAGATACATGTTGCAGCAAATACTCTTTATAAAGCAAACCGCACGGAATATCGGACAAACAAAAGTGCTTTGTCCGTATGATTCTAAAACCACACAACTGCAGCTTGAATGAAGCCGTGGTTACGAGATTTTTAACAGCTAAAACCGCTTGGACCATTCTATTTATAGCGTAAGATTTAAACCTATTAACCATAAGATTCCATTTCCTATATTATTGCCTAAAATATGTGTTTTAAGTCTGTTATTGGCATTGGATAACGGGCAGAAACCGGGCGGATATCCAGAGAAATCGTGCATTAATCGGCACGTGCGATATCGGACCGGTTTTGCACTCAAATATCCTCGATTTGACCCTTCAAAATAAAAAATTGTCTTTTTACCCGCTAAATTCTCAACGTCTTACGTTAAATAAGCGACGTTCGCCTTTTGGCGCCAAATTATGACGTAACGTTGTTTTACCGACGTCACGCATAACAAAAAAATCTCGGAAGATTTATCAGAACAAAACAACAATGGCGGACATTTTCTAATCTCACCTCGGTTCATTTTTCGCACATATCAAGGGGTTTGGGGTAAGTAATCATTGGAATTTTATGCTTTTTATGCAATAATAGCGTCAATTCACGTATTTTTCGGTCGTTAACATTCGCAGAGGCCCGCAAAATACGAAAACGACCCTCCTGCTTCGCAGTCGGGCGTTAACGTATTTCTTGGGCCTCTGCGAATGTTAACGACCTCAAAAACGTGAATTAACCCTATATTCACCCATTCTCATTTTTTGGGCCGAAAACGTGTCACAAGCATTCTAACCATTGGAAAGGGACATTGTTAGTGTAAAATATACTTGTTATGCATGCCATATTTTGCTTAACCATATATCTGATAAATTCATATCAAACAACGGCGATCTAAACTTCCGTTTGATCTTAACCAGCGATTATATAACACGACCCCCCGTAAAAATCAGTGTCACAACCCAATTTTTCGAATTTCAAAAGGTTGGTAAATCTCTGTCCAGAAGGCGATATACGCAGAATATGTTTCATTCGACACGTGGTGTATAAGAATATGATTAAATTACCTGGAATCATAAAATAAATTTGCTGTTTTGAAAAAAATGTCTTTTCTTGCTCTGTCACAACTCAGGCGAATTCTACGTGACTATGTTTTTTGTATGCGCACTAAATTAACAACAGAAGCAAATTCATACCACTTACCGCTTTTTAAAATCAATTATCCATATAGCTATTGCCCCAGAACATGTGTATCCAAATAATGGAAGTATATACTTCATGGTCGCCATTTGAAATACCTCCACCAAGTGTCGGACTTTTTTGCTTGAATATGTACGTGACAGCGATTTTTCATTTATGGTAAAGACCATGTCTAAATCGTTTTAAGTATATCAAAGCCTTTAGTATATACACACTATTGACACACAGTACGACAATATATTTTGAAACCACGTTAAGTCATCCTGATTTAAAAGTAAGTTTTAATTTTACGTGACTGAATACAACGTGACACTGAAAAACAAAAGTGACCATAACTTCGTTTGACAACAACCTAATTATTATTCATGACCTGTACTTGTAATAGGGCGTCAAGTTTAAGGTTTTTTCCATTCATTTTGAAATTCAACGACAGTAATCCGAATACGAAGGAAGGTTTTGCTGGATTTACAGCCATGTACATTACTGGTTCAATATCATAATCTCCTGACAGGTGTGGTATTTAAAGTTTGCATTAAGACTCAAAAATAGTATTTCTCTGTTACACTTGCGTGTTCTGAATGTTTAGCCCTTTAAACAGGCTTTTAGCTGCAATCAGGATCGTCACGTAATATTCACTGTTTCGTCAAGTTAAATTACACATCCGTTTCTCAACCTTTCAGACATTGAAACAATTTTCACTATTCTTTCCATGAATTACTTGACATATCTATAGCAAATAAGAATTTGGACAGCTGTAAAGAAAGAAATGAGACACAAGAAGCATCAGAGACGGGCAGTATACCTCCTCCCATACCGTATGTGCTTGTCACAAAACCACATTTCTATTAGCAGTGACCTGTGATAGAGCCAGCGGTCCACGCTACATGCAAAATTTAAATACATCAACCCAAATGCAGATAGAAGATTCCCGAAGGATCTATACCTTAAGAATTCGAATAGTGATAGACAGTGAATATTACGATAGTAACGAGGATAGCAGACAAAATATCTTTATCTTTATATCTTGGTATCTATGCCTTTGTTTCTATTTAAAAACCGAAAACCCGTACCATACGTAAGTTTTCATTGCATAGTGATAATTTGAAATATCATTGTAGGAAGAGGCGATGTCGGACACTGAAATCCAAATGGCTTAATGCTTTAGGAGAAGAATGAATTGGATTTCTTTCTTAACTTCTGTGTAAATATCAATAACCCACAATGTAGGGGTAATTTTTATTTTATGTAAATAGTATGTATTTCAAATCAAAAATATGTTTGTCTTTTATTTTCTAACTAATTTTACTTTCAAATAACACTACTCAATTAAAAAAAGGACTTGATTCTAAAGTAGTTACTTTCGCTGAATATTACGTGACAAAGGATCAAATTTCGTTAGGTCGACATATTTTTTTTATTTTTATCAAATACATGCTAATTTATTTTGAGTTTGATAGAACATATATTGCTTAAAGAAATCGTTAGTCTTGTAAACTAATTTGTTGCCACCATAAGTTACGAGAGGAAATAGAAGCAAGTGTTTTAAATATTGACTGTTTTTGCACATTAGTTCTAATAAATCCCAAACTCGCGGTGCTTCTTGTTCTTACATGTCTCGAGTTTATGCAAGTCACTTGAATTTCTAATATACAGCTATATATCGCCTGTTGAATTACCAAAACATTACGTCCTTAGTAACTTACTTGAATGTTTTTTTACCAGATTTGGTATAATACAGTTGTGTCACGTAAAATTAAATGGTAGTTTTGGGGGTTCTTCAAATTATTGATGCAGATAAAGACAGACACCTTTAAAGGAGTGGCCATTATTTATTTTTTACCGTATAGATGTTATACTATCATATTGTAATAAAAATATTGCAGTTCTGTAAAGTCGGAATTTTGGAATTTTGCTGGTGGGTTTCGGCCGAAAAAATGAGAATGGGTGTATTATCAATAGCAATGAACTCTGTGCTAAGAGTACACTAGATTAACCGTTATAAGTATTGACAAACCGCCAGTGTAGGCCTAGTTATAAAGTCTCGCCACTATAGCCACATACGAGATTTTATAACAACACATACGATGCACTATTGTTTCACCAAAATTGCGCCACGGTTAACTAGATAAAAACATTCTCCATTTATCTGATTTTAATATCAAATAAATAACAACGACATCGCTGTATTGTCCACCCAAATTAACCCGGGACAACATAATTTTCGTGTGCAAAGTCCGTTAGTTGAGTGCCTTAACCTTAACAAGTGGGGTCATTACATATGCAGATGTCTCGGGTTAATCTTACTGGACAATATAAATGACCATTCTGATATTTGGCTAGTATAATTACCCGGTCAAGGTCAGTAATTATCCTCCAAATAGTGTTCATAATTAAAACTCTTATTAAATTCCCCTGAAATAATCGAGTTCAAAAGCAATAATTAGATAAAGCGGAAACTCACAATTTTAAAACTTAAATTTATATTGCTATAATAGGCGAATAACGCAATGGTATTTT
Source organism: Fragum sueziense (assembly GCA_963680895.1). Classification (NCBI taxonomy): domain Eukaryota; kingdom Metazoa; phylum Mollusca; class Bivalvia; order Cardiida; family Cardiidae; genus Fragum; species Fragum sueziense. The sequence goes on from OY804598.1 coordinate 31,425,640, forward strand.
TGAGCATAGGATCTAATGTTGAAGGTATTTTTTTTTAAAGTTAGTCTGTGCCCGATTTTATAAACGCCGGCTAGAGTTAACCAAATGGCCAAGTATCTGTTTCGGTTATTTTTCGATTATTCACATCGGAAAATTTGAACATATCAGTGAAATATTTTGTTTGTGCTAAACAGCGTTGATACAATCGGGCCTATGATTTGATTTCATGAGATGTAACGCCGTTTTAAACCGCTATGGCCATATTGCAGTGACTGGAGCACCTAACCGTGGATTCCTGGGAAGTTCTTGCTTCATATATAGCTTATTCTTATCTGATGCTCTTTTATCAAACAAAAGTACCAGTATTCATGTATTGTTGTAATTATCATCAGCAAACTTTAAATATTTCACACCATGGTCAATTGAATTGTACATAGACAAGCAAAATAGTATCATTGATGCTGTCTGTGATTGCCTATTTCAAGTACGAATCTCCTGTCGGTGATCCCCCTATGTGCTGTTCGTGATTGCATAAATTTGTAGCTCACCAAACTTTGTTTGACTATAACGACATAACGGAATAGTTAATTGTCTTCACAAGCAATAAGTTGGTAGAAGATATACTAGATATCCATTCTGTAATAAAATTTCTAACATTTGCTTCAGTGTTTTTCTGCTATTTGCATGGAAAGATGAATTTTATATGCAAATATGTGAAGTTTCGACTTTGTTGGTGAATTATTTTTTTGTTTGAGGACTCTCTGTGCTAATATATGACATGTAGGTGCTCAAATGTATGGCAAGCCAGAGGCACTACAAATTATAGCTGAGAAACGCTTTTACACAAAACAAATATGGAAAAAGTATGTCCTACCCAGTTCACCCGCTATTTATAGATGATACTGCCCAAGGTTAGCAACTGCTGTAGTGATAGCCGGTAATAGGGTGTGATACAACATTAGTTTGGTTAACTGCAAGCTCTAGCTTTCCTACATCTGCCAGTGATGGCGGTCGATTAGACGACAATGTAGAACCATCTTTCCACAGCTAAAGACTTGTTACCGAATGTGTACTGTTTAGTTTTTATTCAGAAATGCGGAAATCGCATGTACACGGGTATGCACAAATTTGGCCCATTTGTGATTTTTCAATGCTGACCCCTCTTTAGTGTATATGCCTATGTTATGAAATCAACGACCTGTGACTGCACAATATTTTCACACAAAGCATAAGTGATATTAGTTTTACCAAAAAAAGTATAACAACTTCCCAGAAACTTGAAATTTTAATTCTTATTTGTCATTGAATTTCATTATCCCTATATTTTTGTGCTTAGTATATATGTATTTAAAGTGACATTTCACATTTATTTCAATTTTTAAAAGTATGTCTTCATGCAAAGATTGTTTATTGTAATGCGTAGAAATGCTATCAGTTTTTTGATGTTGTTATTTATAAGCGAAAAATACGCCTTTAAAGTTGAGACAGAAATGACAAATTCTATATAAATCTGAACTGTTGTCCACAACAATTTGTTCAATGTTAGCACAAAAATATATATTTCTCGTAAACGGTTCAATATTTTGGCTTGAAATTTTCAGAATTTTCATACGAAAATAATTATGCTCTTTCAGATAAGATAAAGGTAAAATTTATGTAAAAATTATTGTGAAAATTATGTCACTTTAACAGTAGGTGTAGCCTTACAGATATATAGGCCTACATTGATTTGTATTTTGGGGGACTCTAGAAAAAGATTTTAGGCGGAGGCCGAGATATAACCCCGGTCGGGGTTTTCTTATCATTGAACAACTAGTAGGCGTAACATTTACATAAATAGACATTGTTTTGTATTTTGGGGGACTCGGGAAAAAGATTTTAGGCGTGAACCAAGATACCCAGGGTGGAGGCCAAGATACCCCGGGGGCCAAGATAAATTGTTCAACCGGGTAGATCTAGCTAGGCCTATATATAATAATAATAGGCCTATAATTTAGAATTGTTGAGCTCTTCACACTCAATCAAACACAATTTTGTTTATCAAACATTGTGTTGTTTCTTTATCTAGGCTAGTCTACTATATTTTTTCAACATAAATAGGGGCCTATCTAGGTCTTACTAGATCCACTGGTGGAGAACTCGGCCAAAGCAAGGGACGTTTTTTCGCGATCAATGTATTTCGTCGGTGTTGTAATAAAATATCGTAACTATGGCTTTATCGAAGCCGTAGTTACGAGGTTTTATAGCAACACCGACAGTTTGTCAATACATAACTTTAGGTAAACCCGGTCTGTTTTTAGAACAAGTTTGTTGTCATTAGAAAAAAAAATCTATAAACTCAAATTTAAGGTTTACAGACCCTGAAAAAATTACCAATTTCTAGCCATAAGAAATGCATCAAATTACACACACGTGTAAATTCACTTCACCTGAGTTGATTCACCGTGCCAGATTTCAAGATTATGCTTCAAGAAGAAAGTATTATTTTACTCTTTATTCGTATGCAAGGGAGATAATTTTGAACATTTTTGTCAAATATTTCTGTAAGTAGATCTAGATCTATGCATTTATTCAAAATTCTAAACCGTTCAAAATGCTTTTGTTTGTATTTGGATTGGAAATATAGCACAGTTTAGGAATTATTTGCACTTTTCAAATTTCACCTCTGGCTCTTTGGTGCTTTTGAGGGGTTGGATACTAGCTTAAACGCAAAATATCTATACCCTGTTGTACAGAGCGAAAATTGTTTTAGTTCACCACCAGTGAGATCTAACTGGACCAGATTTCAAGATTTCAAGATTTTCAAGATTTTTTAATAAGATCATGACCTCTAACCGAGGTAGCCTATAGATCAATAAACCAATAACTAACAAAACAAGATGACAAACATTTTAGAGAAAGCTTCAAAGAAGACACAAAAAAAGACAATCTGAGTAGCATGGAAAATACTAGATCTATGAAATAAATGAAATATGTTAACCAGACCTACTGGTATCCTCCATCTATCAAGGCCCATCGATTAGCAGGTAAATGTAGTCATAGGGCACATGAAAAATTTAGGAAAATGTATTTGAGCCAATATTTATTTTCGTGGAAATCTGACAAAAAAAGTTCAATTTTTATTTCCAATTTATTCTGTGAATTTCTGGTTCAGGATGAAAGTACTACATTTAAAATAATGAATAACGTTAACAGGAACATTCCGATGCACATGGAAATACTCGAGATCGTCTTTCATAAATCTATGGTCTCAATAAAATGTCCTCGCTGTAACAACCAGATTTTCTTTCAGAAATTCGATTTGCAAGTTTTAAGATTATTTCAAAGTATGTTTTTGAGAATAAGAATCCAGACTGAAGGAATTATGTTCAAGTCGATTTCCAAAAATGATTCGTTTGGCTTTTTTTCAATGTAGTATTGTATTTTCCTAATTAAATAGAGAATTTTGTCTGTGTCAAATGTAATAAAGCTTCTATCTAAGACAAAATGTATGTGCATGTACTTTAGACTCTAGAAAATAATATTCTCTTTGTATTTCAGGCACTATAAAATTAGCGTAACACTTTTTTTGTGAAATAATTTGCCGAAAGTGCATCGTTACATCGAGGACATATTAGTTATTGCAAGGACAATATTCGCTAATTTAAGAAATAAACAGAAAGAAATTAATTTCACTATTGTATTCAAGCTTCAAATAATTAGGTTAAAAAACATACCAATTTTACCATCAAAGCACATAATTTTTATTGAACCATGCTGTACTTTGTAATAAAAAAAGTCTTTGTTATTAAAATATTATTCAATATTTTTCCATTTTTTACATTGTATTGACCTATATCTGGTCTTTAAATATTAAAATCAATACAATTGTAAAAAATGTATACATTTAAATGTAAAAGTCACTTTGTTAAACCCTTTCAAAACGTTAATTTTAATGCTATGTTACAACTGCTGTTTAAGTCAAATCGATCGCACTGACTGCTCAAATTCGCCCATTATTCCCAACTAATGCCAGGTTCCCACTGCCGATCAAATTAACTCGATCAAACCCGACCAAGCGATCGAGTACCGGTCGAGGTCAGTCGGCAAGGGTGATCGGGATAAGTCGAGATGGTCGAGTTTGGTCTGCATCGATCGGTAATCCTGCCAACTTGTTTTGACACGTCAAAAAATCCGTGTAGCGGTCGAGTAGAAAACACATCGGGAAGATGCTCGAGTATCGATCGTATAGAAGATCGAGCTGATCGACAATCACTCGAGTAGAGGTTGTGTGTGCTCGAGCCGATATCTTTTACTGGGATTTGATTGGATGAACAGTTGGAGCAGAAGTCGAGTTGATCTGGAATGTGTTCGGGAATAACTCGTACAAGTCGAGGTGATCGAGTGCTTCCAACTGCTCTATGGCAGCGGATCAACTCGATCTACTCGATCGCTTAAGTGCACTCGATCAATCCCGACCATATGACTTCTTCTCGATCTCTAGTCGATCAAACCCGACCTCTTCACCCGATTTGACTGAGTGAACAGATGAATCAGAGGTCGAGTTAATCGGGGTGTGGTCGGAAATTACTCGAGTGCAAGTCGAGGTAATCGAGTGCACGCTCGGTGCAGGTCGGAATACAAATTATCTACCCGATCACACTCGATCTCCAGACCCGACTTATTCACGACAAGGTCGATCTTCTACCCGATCAATACACAATCGCTTCTCGATCATTTTTGTACTCGATCGCACTCGACTGTTTTTGCATGTCAAAAAAACTCGAGTAGGAAGCCCGAGCGATGCAGATCAAATTCGATCATCTCGACCGCTCCCGATCACACTTGCAGACCTAGCTCGACCTGTATTCGACCGCTTGATCGAGTTGATCTGGTCGGCAGTGGGAACACTAGGTCGTGTGGTAATAAATGTGTACAAACAGCACGAGATCCCGCGCAGAGTATATTAACAGAAATATTGAAAATTTGGTAATTGCGTTTTCACGTGATTCTCCGCTCTGAGACATAACACGTACGATTGATATAATGGTATTAAACGCCTTAAAGAATGCATTAATCTTTATATGTAATCAGATTAAGGACGAGTCAATAGCAAAAAGTACACTTACGTCACATTTAAATCATGTACATATTTAAACTGACAATATTACAAAGTTATTATGAATATGTGATAATCACAGACGCTGCAAAAAGATTTTCATTCAGAACACCTAGAATAGAATCAGCTCGATCTGGTCGTGTATAGATCGAGATGGTCGGGTCTTGGTCGTGTAGGGCTCGAATTAAGGTCGGGGTGATCGGGTAGAAATCGGAAAGATGGTCGGGCTTCAATCGGGAAATGATTGGGAGTACTCGGGTGGGGGTCTAGTTTGTTCGACTAGAGATCGAGAAGAAGTCATGTACAGACATTTGGTCGGGCTTGATCGGGGAAATTAGGAGGTCGGGTTGATCGAGTTGAACAGATCGGCAGTGGGAACCTAGCATTAAAGACTTTTCTCGATCTCTACTCGATCAACCCGACCTCTACCTTCTATTTGATCGAATGAACAGACAAAGCACAGATCGAGTTGATCGAGATGTGGTTGGGAGCCACATGAGCAATAGGCCATGTGATCGATATAAAGATGTTAATCCGATCACACTCGATCTCCAGTTTTGATTGATTCCTGATCTGGTCGATCGCCTTTCCGATCAATACACGATCGCTTTTCAATCAACTTTCTACCTAATCTTACACAAATATCTCTTTTATATATAAACAAATAGAGAAAGATGACAAAGTGGTGCGGATAAAGCTCGATTACCACGGCCATTCCCGTTTACAAATGGCGATCGAGTTCGATTTGTACTCGATCGCTTGATTCGGCATGGTCCAGTTGATTTGATCGGCAGTGGATACCTAGCATAAAATTATACAACTTGAAAGCTGCTGAAGACTACAAAAATGAAGTTAATGAAAACTTGTGTGTACAATATAGATGATTGGATATCAAGGGATATCAAGGGAAACGGAGTCAGAGCTGGTAATCAGCATTATTTTTACTGCTCTTACTTTAGTGTTCGTAAAACCTTCTTCTTTGTAAAACAATGAGAAGACCCGAAGAAAGTTAAGCAATTACAAATATGACGAAAAACAGAGAAAAAATATGGAATGTCTTAAACCTTCTCGTCAAACCATAAAATATCACATTGGGAAAAAAATAACATAATGAAAATTAAAGTAAGAATATTCAAGATATAGTAAATCGTTTAGGAGCGAACAATCTCGACCATAGTCTGACTGTACAGTCTTGGCATACTGATTGGGTTCGATCCTTTTAGCAATATACGCAGATGATTTGTTGTTGTTGTTGTTTTTTGTTATTTCATTTTTGGAAGATAGCTCACATAATAATTTAGATACACGGTTGTAAGACGTTGAATGTCCTAAAACTGATTGTCCAAAAAACAAAACAAAACAAAAAGAAATAAAGTAATTTGAAAATGTTTTCTTCTTAACGTCTTGTTTACCTAGATAAGATAATATTTGACAAAAAAATCCATCTTTATTTTTCGGGATGAAATGTTGTGATTGCAAGATTACATGCACGATTCGAATCAATGCATGTAAATTGCCTTGAAAATTAAAAAAAAAATCTACATGTCTTTCCACGGCACCCCTATAGCACCAGGAACTACTTTGCCATGACCACTTAAAAAAATGACTTAGTAATTTCTTCAAAACCCATGGAACAAAGATATACAGATTCATGCCTTAAAAAGAAATAGTCTATAATGTCTCTCCGATATTGAGGAAAGGTCATTTCAGAACGATCATTTAGAATTAATCTTGTCAGTTAATCTAGAATTATATCCTTCATACACCATTCCAAGGTGATTGGCAAAATATCTCCATTAGACTAGTGATACAATTCATTCATTCGTTGTACCAAGAATCCATAAATGTGTAAGGAGTCCTTGCAATAACGATTCCAAGTCCGCTCCGTAACAACTGATCGGTACACATGCTTGGTAACAGTAATTATATTTTTTCAGCTGAAATACTTCGCTTTCCTATTATAGTTTGAGACAATTATGCACCAAGACCCTTTTCTCTTCGGCAAAAAGTCCATATTACATAAGAAAACTTATTATGTCTTTGCGGTAACGATTTTCGTACTCCCAGTAACAAAAGTGTCGTTATTGCGAGGACCGTTATTGCGAGGAATTCCGCGACCATTCGCTCCAAATTACACACAAGAATAACTAGGGAGAAAATACGTTGTATGCTGTAAACGACATGATTCTATATCTGAATAAGTAAAGCTAAACGATTCTAAGATCTGAGCAATATAGTGTGGTTGATCGCGTTGCATAGAAAACGAAAAAATAAGTCTACGCAGCCAACGGCCTACCTAATTTGCCTCGCAACTTCGAAACCAAGTATTACTTTGTTTTCATTTAAACATCGTTGCTTTGATGAGTGTTTCCACCTCCGTTTGGGTTGTATTTAAAGGAAATCTAACCAAAAATACTTTGATTACGCACATGTAAGTTATTGCGAGGACAATTCGTATCAAAAATCCAGGGACAGACATATATGGCCAAAAATCTTCGTCGAATTTCTATTTTCTCAAAAAGGACTGACACTATCAATAATGTGAGATATAAAACATTAATGAAATGAAGAAAAATGCGATCTTTACCGATTATTTCATATCGAAAATCATGTTGGAAATTGATATTTTTTTCCAGGGACAAGAGAAAATGGTCATTTTCCGGTACAAAAGTGCAATAATTTCAGAAACATTCCATCTGCCAGGCCAAATAAACTGCCTGTATTGTTGGTAGTGATGATCGTTATACGGTGTACCTGAAAGGACATGTTTATGAAAAGCCATTTCTGAGAAAATGAGCCAGGACAGCGATTTCCACGAAATAAAATATTGGCTCATTTACTGGTAAACATCATTTAGTTTTAAGCTTGAGTTTTTTGTGTTTGTATCAAACAATACAGGCTCAGATGGGAAGCCACACTGAGTAGCATCCCATCCGAACCAGCATTGTTATCCAATGCCCATTAACGCAATTTACTAGGCCAGGATAGATAAATAGTTTAATGGTTTAATAAAGAACACCCATCTCTACTCTGAAAAAAAAAGCAAAAAACAGCCAAGCATCTAGGCCGACACCAGCCGACATTAACTTCATCAACTAGTGTCCATCTAGTGCTACAGTGCGAACAAAGAAGAGAGATGAATGGTCCACCATTCTTATGACACCAGGAGCTCTGTTCTGGTTCACTGTTCAATAATATTATAAATGACATGATATTCAACGGTGAACCCTTTCCCCAACAGCAAAATTTTAGGGTTGTTCAATTTCAGAGCTGTTGCTGACGACAAAATGAATGTTGAAAGAGTGAAATTTGTGTAGATCTACAATAAAGCACTAAAACATTGTGGCAAAAGAAGAAAATGTTGATCATCAGCATTATCTTCCCTTGTCTCAATGTCTTCACAAGCATTATTCAATTAGGGTCTAAAACCAGGTTTTTGAGGAAGGGCTTTACATTGCTGTGTATCACCTTAAATGTTGCAAGAATCTCCTTGCAAATTTTACTGAGCTTAAATAGAGCAGGTTTATCCTTGTTATTCATGACCTCATCAAAGATAATACAGGGTGTCCCAAAATATATGTCCCCATCAGGGGCGTAACCAGGAAATTTTAAATTATACGCACGCCGAAGGCGTGCAAGAACGCCTACGGCGTTCTCGAGCGCCGTAGGCGCGAGTGGGGGGGGGGAGAGCACGGGAGGGGGTCTCCCCCTCTCATTAGGGGGGTTCGGGGGGCCTCCCCCGAGAAAATTTTGATATTCAGGATGGCAGCAGAACGATTCTGAGCCTTCTTTGAGACAGAATTTGAGATTCATTCGAAGTCATTTTATTAAGGAATTATAGTTATTTGACAATGACATTGCTTTTTTACATTACGCACGTGCGTAGTGTGCGTAATGGGCGTTACGCCCTTGCCCATTTTATACATCTACAAAATTGACAAATGTTGTCCACGAGTAAAATCAATTACATAGATATGAAGGGGACATGATAAAGTTTTGTTTGATATATAGAACATCCATATTTACTTCCTTAATATATTCAACAACACGCTTTTTGAAATTTACCATTTTTTAACTTGTGACGTCAACGACGTCATCTTTAAAACAATATGTTGCCTCTTTCTCCCATTCTGTACTGATTACATAATTTATTATTCTTCGTATTCTTTGACTGTAAGGGATATGGTGAAGGTCTTGTTATATTTAAAAAAGTAAGTTTAAGATTAATGACAAAATTTTAAATTAAAATGAAAAGAAAAGTTATTGCGAGCCATCCCTCTCAATCTTTCTTATTCATTATTTACCAGTAATGCCTTCCACTGCACCATTGATGTTGTTAATTTTTTTGGTTTTAAAAGAAAAAAAAAACTTTAAATTACACCCGTTTACAACACCCCTTGCAAGGGTCTCTTGTGCACGAATAAGAATGGTAGATCTACTTTCAATACTTTTTCACAAAATGTAAATGCACTGCTTAAATGGCTGTCTCTGTAAAAATGCCCCCTTTCAAACGGTCCATTGCCATCATCAAATTTTTTATTGAAACAACAACTTTCCTCATTTCAAATTCTAGTTTTTGTGACCAATTTTACCCTTTCAAATTTAATAATGATAAGACTTTTTCTGCATTTGTTTAAGGCATAATAGTTGTAGAAGACAAAATTAAAACGATCAATTTGATAAGCTTAGCACAGAAAAAGAAACTTTGTCAAATCTAAAATATGACGTCGTTGACGTCACTTTGCGAAAAGGCTAAAAATTTAAAAAATGACAAAGTTCATAAAACGTGAGGTGGAGAATTTTTTTTAATAGATCTAGATATAGAAGGTCTATGTGCTCTTTATATTAAACAAAACTTTATCATGTCCCCTTCAAATATATGTAACTGATTGTACTCGGTGACAATATTTGTCAATTTTATAGATATTTAAAATGGGGACACATATTTTGGGACACCCTGTGTAGCATTTGGTTGACGTGACAGGCTGCACATCTTCGTAAGCCAGTGTGTTACTTACGGACACATCCAGTGGTGGTGGAACTTCAATTCAAAAGCTAATGCAAACCTCAAAATGAATGTTGATTAAATTTTGGTCTCAAATTTTTATTAATGTAAAATGTGGTAGAGAAATGATTGAGGTAAAAGGAGAAAATACCGCGTGATTATCAACACTGTCAAGTATCTCGTTAAACAAGAAAGGTAACTCTGCAATAAATATTGGACCCGTTTCGATTGTGGTAGCCTCCCTTGGTTAAGTTATCGGTAAAGAATGGGGGGGAAAACCACGCGTACACGTATCCCAGTAAAAATGTGTCGAGAAAAAATAAATCAAATATTAGATGTTGTGGTAAAAATTATTTAAAAAAGAAAGAAAATAATGAGAGAAAAAAAATTGACCGGTTAGTTAACAGAATAAATATATTATCAGACTGTCTTATTGTCAGCGAGTTGTCGTGGCCGAGTGGTTAAGGCGATGGACTAGAAATCCATTGGGATCTTCCCGCGCAGGTTCGAATCCTGCCGACAACGCATCTTTTTTTTTTTTCGTTTCAATTTTTTCCCCATCTCCTATGAAAGCATAATCTTTTTGTTCTTGTTGTTTTACACTCTTTTCTATTTTTTTTTTTCAAATTAAAGTACATCTAACCTGGAATAAATCCCTGCTTCTATCGTTCAGATTGATAGGCCTAACCTGCATTATATATTGAACACTCAACATTTTATTAGACTAGGCCTACAAGAGGCTAAGAAATCATTAGTCTATTCAGAGACATAGATAAACATATGTTATTATATGTCTCTGGTCTATTTTATAATAAAATGCTTATGTTTCTACAATGTCCTTCTTCTTTGTTTTTAGGTTTACGAACTGAGAATGAAATGCACAGCCAGAGGCGAAATTTGAAAAGTGCCAGTAATTCCTAAACTGTGTTAAATTTCCATTCCAAATACAAACATAAGCATTTTGTATGGTTTAGAATTTTGAATTAATGCATACTTATGGAAATATTTGACAAGAATGTTCAAAATTAGGGGAGACCGGGGCTAGTTGATGCATTTTTCAGACTTTCTTCTATAACTTATGATCTGAATGGCCAATTTCCATTGTCTTTGTAAATTATAAAAGTTCAATCCTTCCTGCATGTAAACTGATATAGAAATCATTGTTTTGTGGTATATTTCTTCCTTTTTCAAGAATATTTCTTTGGAAGGTCGAGTGCATCAACTTGCCCCATGCGTGGGGCAAGTTGATGCAACCCATGGGGCACGTTGATGCATATTTTCTTCATTTACTTTGAAAGTCGGTGCGCTAGAAATAACAGTAAATTTGTCGTTTTCTTGGCCTAAAAATACGCTGAATTGACAGAAAAATGATTAACCTGTTGTCAAGTATCATTCTTATAACATTCAATAGCTTTATTTTGAAGTTTGACTAGCCTATGCTAAACTTGTGGAGTGAATCACTCAAGAGCCTGCTCCATTGCAACAAATAGGAAGAGATTGTACCAGAAACCCAGATCAAAATTTCCGTTACATGATTGCAACTAGGTTTGGGCAAATCAAACAATTTAAGCCTGCGCCACATGGAATATCATACAGATCCTTAAGCTAAACAAGGACAGTATCTGTGTTTAGGCTGTATTGAGAAGGGGAGACCGGGGCTAGTTGATGCATTTTTCAGACTTTCTTCTATAACTTATGATCTAAATGGCCAATTTCCATTGTCGTTGTATATTATATAAGTTCTATCCTTCCAGCATGTAAACTGATATAGAAATCATTGAATTGTGGTACATTTCTTTAGCAGATTGAGTGCATCAACTTGCCCCAGGCTCATTGCATCAACTTGCCCCGACCACCCCCCACGTGACATGAAGCAATGTAGACAACTTGTGCAGAGTATTTCCTATCAAAAGAAGTTGTCATACGGAAGCTCACACATTGAACTTCCTGTGCGAAATATGGAATTATGTATTATCAAAGCCGCATTTGCACGAAACGAAAATCTGCGAAAAACCATAACATTTACTTTCGTGTGTGAAAAACAACTTTTCCACGCCAAATCCACATTTCTTACCCAAATTTCCCCAAACACCCGGAGAAGATGGGGGCTTTCAAGGACTTTCTAACATGTCATTGCTGATGCCATATATGACGTATTTACATTTTTATTCCCAATGCATCAACTTGCCCCTGCATCAACTAGCCCCGGTCTCCCCTACTTCCCTTGCATATGAACAAAGAGTAAAATAATATTTGTAAATCATTTTCTTTTTGAAGCATACTCTTGAAATCCGGCCTGGTGAATCAACTTGTGTGAAGTGTATTTACAAGCGTGTGTAATTTGGTGCATTTCGTATGGCTAGAAAGTGGTGTTTTCATTCTCAGTTCGTAAACTTTAAGATAGATCTATTCATAAGACGAAAATATAATATAAAATTGAAGAAATATTTATAGTTTGCGTTTCTTCTTTTTACCGCAATGTTTTCAGGACGGCGAGCTTCAAAACCAGGGACAGCCTTAGTTTATGAACGGTTTAACCCTTTCCAAAACAAGACCTGGTTTTGACGCCCCCTAACAGAAAAGGCTTGAGAAAACATAGAGACAAAAGAAGAAACTGCTGATAACCAGCAGTTTCTCCTTTTGCCTCAATATTTTCCGTGTCATATTACACACAATTCCTATTAATAACATCCGTTTTGTCATATGCAACTCCTTTGAATTTGGAGCACGCTAAAATTTTGTCGTTTGGGAAGGGGTTAAGTAGGCCTACATGAATCTTTTTAAAACCTTTCCCATAATGGCATTTTTTAGGGTAGTCTAATTGAAAATGTGCTGTACATGGCCAACAAAATGGAAGTTCATAACCGGTTTTGTGTGATATTTTTATGGAAAATGTTGAGACAGAAGAAGAAAATGCTGGTTATCAGCATTTTCTTCTTTTGTTTCAATGTTTTACCAAACCTATTCTATCAGGTCTTGTTTGAGAAAGGTTTAACATGAAGTCCCTTTCCTTTGAATGCCATCGCGCATGAAAATATGAATCGGGATTTAAAGGGACATAACACTCTAATTTCATCTTTTTAAAGTATGCCTTGATGCAAAGATTGGTTACTCTTATGCGTATAAATGCTATCAGTTTTTTGAAGTTGTTATTTATAAGCGGAAAATACGCCTTTAAAATTGAGACAAAAATGGTAAATTACATATAAATCCAAACTGTTGTGGACAACAAATTGATTAATTTTAGCACAAAAATATATATACTGAGAGGCAAAAATAAGTATACACCCTAGTTCTTCCACGTTTACTGAGAAAACGATTAATAGATTATTACGATTTTTAAACGCCACCGAACGTGGTCGTTTGTTTGATGTAAACTTCTTGGCCTACCCATCTTTACGGCCTTCCTTCCGTTGCGAAGGGTTTTTCATAACGCACAGCGTCATCGAAAAAGGGGATTTAATCAATTGAATAATACAAGAAACCCATTGACACAATCCCTGCATTTATGAACGGATTTGGATAGAAATTTTGCAGAAAGTGCCTAGTCACCTAGGACCATGCGTATATTGTTAGAACTGTTCCATATTGCGATGCGTCATGGCAAAAGGGGGCTTGATGTAAACAAATCATCTGACATAACTCCTTCTAAATTCATAGACGGATTTTGATCAAATTTGCGCAGAATGGTCCTATGCTACATGACTAAGTGTATAATTTATCTATAGTGTCATGGTTCCTTTGTTTTATGCTGCGTCATAGAAAAATTGGTTTTAATGGCAAAAAGGGACATCCTGATCGACTTCTACCAGCCACCCAGAATTGTGTTTTAACGTTGGAGAAAAATTAACGTTGTGATTTGTTGTGACAAAGAATAAAGAAATAAAATACGAATTATCAGCAATTTGTGATATTTCACTATGGTGCACGTGCAAAATTTGCAAAATCGGCCTGTAGCAAGAGTATGGGTAATCAAGAAATTTTGTGTGAAATTTAGCAACGTTGTATTATTGGTTTATGAGCAGAAATGAATTTTGAGTCGATATGATGGAAATTAAGAGTGATATTGAAAAACAAAAGGTGTATACTTTCTTTTGCCTCTCAGTATATTTCTCGTAAACGGCGAAATAGTTTGGCTTGAAATTTTTAGAATTTTCATAAGAAAATATATTTCAGATAAAATACAAGTAAAATTTATGAAAACATATCGTGAAATGTCACTTTAAAAAGGGGGTCCTTATATATCATTATAAAATACCACAACTATAGTTTGATCAGAGTCCATGGTCTACTGAGGTCTTACAATTGCAAAAAGGTAGGGCCTACGAGAAAGCTAAAATTATAATAAGAAGAACAGCAGGGATCTTCATGCAAGGATCCAGAGGAGGGTCAGGGGGTCATGACCCCACCCCCCTGGAATTTGGCGAAAATAGCGGTTATCAAAAAGATTACTGGTTTTGTCCCAAAATAGCTGCGTCATTCGTCCTTGTGTGCCACGACAAACTGTTGTTACATTTAGTCATTCATGTTATCTATATGCGCGGATCCATATAAACCCCTGACCACCGCCCCCCCCCCCCTGGAGTTTGGCAAAAAAAGGATTAAAGATTGGTTGACCCCCCCCCCCCCCCCCCTCCGGAAAAATACCTGGATCCGCGCTTGATCTTGATCAGACTTTGTGCATTCCAGCTGTGGAATGATTACGAACTCGCCCGAATAATTCTAACGTCGTGTAAAACTCATTCTTTTAGTGTTCGAATGGGCAAAGCGAAGGACGTTTTTCGCTACAACAAGGTATAGATATTTTGCGTTTGAATATGAGTTTATAGATATTTTTTTCTAATGACAATGAATTTCTTCTAAAAATAGACCGGGTTTACCGCTATGTGTTGACAAACCGTCGGTATTGTTATAAAATCTCGTAACTACGGTTTCGATAAAGCCGTAGTTACGAGATTTTATAACAACACCGACGGAATGCGTTCATCGTGAAAAAAACATCCCTCGCTTTGGCCGAATTCACCACCAGTGATGATGTTACATGTATGCCCATATTTTGCAATGCATGATGAAATTTATCACTACTGTTTTATTTGGCGTTTTCATTAAAGGATTGAATTGAAGTAGCCTAAAGATCTCAAATCCTGAAAGGTAGAACTAGTAAACAGATACGAGGGAGTGGTGGCTTTTCAAAATGCAATATTTATTTCATTTTTCATCAAACACTAGGCTGTGGATACTCATTGAGACGATTCAAATGAGTATCAACAGCATAAATATTGGAACACAAATGATAATATTATAATGTTTTACGCTCTCTTATCCACTGCTCTGCTGTAAGGACCCCTTTCTCCTGACCCCGGCCCATATCGTAATGTATATGTTTAATACGTATTTACTATATTTATTCCCAATCATGTGATATCTCCACAGTCCATGATTTTGTATACGAAACATTTGGATGACGAGGTGACAAACAATACATGTATAATAGCGGGGTACGAGTCATGTAAAACAGTTCTAAGCCTAACTTTAAAGTGACATTTCACATTTATTTCATTTTTTAAAAGTATGTCTAAGTCACTCTTGATGCAAAGATTGTTTATTCTAATGCGTAGAAATGCTATCAGTTTCTTGAAGTTGTTATTTATAAGCGAAAATACGCCTTTAAAGTTGAGACAGAAATGACAAATTCTATATAAATCTAAACTGTTGTCCACAACAATTTGTTCAATGTTAGCACAAAAATAATTATGTATTTCTCGGAAACGGTTAAATATTTTGACTTGAAATTTTCAGAATTTTCATAAGAAAACATGCTCTTTCAGATAGAATAAAAGAAAAAAATATGTAAAAATAATTGTGAAATGTAACTTTAATGGTCGTCGCTGTGTCGGTGGTAAGTTAATTGACTGCTGAACTGAAGTTGTGTAGACCTATTTTCCCATAGGAAGTTCTGATTTTGACACTAAAATTTAAGGGGCTCATAAGCCGCTCATTAAGCCTTTAAGTATATCAGTCTTAAGTGCATACAGCTTCAAAAAAATGATAGCTATTGAAATTCTATAAGTGTAAATGTAAAACAATGTAATTGTGTATAAGGAGCATAAAAAGAGACGGAATTAAGACTTTGCTCAAAATGAACAATTATTTTTTTCCAATTATGTTTTTATTCACAATTACTTGCATATAAACATTACGCGTTTCAAGGTTTACGCAAACTTTTATAATTTGCCACTAGGCTACAGCTTCACATACATGTAATTCTGCGGAGAACTTTAATCACTATCCTGTTTCATCAAACCATTTCCCAAACGAGACCCGGTTTTGACACATGTATACATAGTAGAAGTAGTTTGGGAAAACATTGAGGCAAAAGAAGAAAATGTTGATAATCAGCATTTTCTTCTTTTGCCTCAATGTTTTCTATAAAATATCATTCACAAAATGTACAGTCAGTAACACCAATATTGGCTTCTGCAACAGCTTTCAAAAAGGACTACCCGGCCTATTCTTTCATTTTAGGGACGGGTTAAGATGGGTTCTAAAGGAGGTCTTATTTGCTGATCTTATTGATCACATCTTTGCATGCCACATCACAAAATAGATCATTTCAATCTATGTATGCCTTGAACGTTTAACTGATAGATATTCGATATAAAATTGAATGGCGATCCGTGTATAGGAGAGGTATTGATACCAAACATTTCGTGCATCTTCGGGCGTCATCGGTAGCAACGGAAGTTGATGATGGTATCCGGCATTTTAAATCAGGATATACTCGTGAATTTTCGCCTATCCTCCGAGGCAACGGATATTGACAAGGGATAGGCCTATCCTCGTCATTTTCCGTTACCATGAATAATGTACGAGGTTGCACGAAGTCTTTGGTAGATAATAATGGATGGATACCTTAAGACACTTGGTTCAACGTGGATTTCAACTTCTTTTTTAAAGTCGTATCATACTGAAATTCATTCGCTCGTGCATCTTTCTGAGAGTCGTGAGTAGCCTAAAGCCTATAATATCAGGGACTCTGATCTTAAAAAAACTATAGGGCCTACCTATTTGGATATCCTCATTAGAACTTTTGGCGTACTGGGACTTTGGATCTTTTTTTATTTCCTTTTTGCTTCTTTCTTTTTGATAATACTAAGTCATTAGACGTTATTAGGGTAGAGTACAATGGTCTACCCATAATGTCGCCATTTTGAGATTAATAAAACATCGGCTTTTTTCGAGCGGCGTCGTTACGTAGCCTATCTAAATCTATTCGGGCGCAGTCGATTTTAACATTCGGCGGTGGAGTGATCCACCGTCGAATGTTTTCGATCGCGCCTGAATAATTCCGACGTCATGCGAATCTCATTTGGGGTGGACTACCTTAAACAATGTTTTGTTTGGAAAAGAGTTAACCATTTGTAATACCTCGGTCCATATCAGAATCTTCTGGATCAAAGTACTTAAAGTATCGATTAGAGCGGAACCGGGACGTACGCAGACAGAATTTTTAATTACATGCTTATCGATTACTTCAGCGATTGATTTACTGTATATTGCATTTGAATAAGTAGCCAACTCTTTCCTAAACAACCCATGGTTAGAGGGAAGTCTAATATACATAATTCCTATTCTATGCAATTTATACGCTTTTAGGCATAAATAGTAAATAGGCCTGCATGAGTAGGCCTATCATCAAAGTAACAATTTTCTGTTGCTAATTCTGGTTCTATTATTCATAGTTAAAAAAAAAATATTAAAAAGTTTAAATAACAACTTTTAGATAGAAATCTTCTGAAAATACGGATGCAAAATTAGTCTCTCCGGTGTTGAGGAAAGAAGAGACTTAACGAAAACAAATATTTCACGTTTCCATACCCATATAGCCTACTTTTTTTCCATATTTAATCAGATTTAAAAAAAAAATCAACGCTTATTTCGTCCTTTTCAGAATTTGAAAAGTCTCGTTACAAAGTAAAGCAAAAGTACAATTTCTTCATTTTCCCACTGCTTTCCACCTAAAAAGACCAACCGATTTTCATTTTCATGAATTCACAAGAAATTGTCGTCTGCAACATCTTTGAATTTAGACCAGTCAAAAATTATGCCGTCTGGTAATGGGCTAAGATGGCATGTCATTAACCCGACCCTCTTGCTTCAAAATTCGGTCATCCACACACATTCACTGTCTGAGCAAGTCCCAATGAAAAAGGTCCAGGATTTCTGTGAATGGGTTCGAACATAGGCCCTAATATAGAGGGGTTCCTTTCCCTAGTTCTACATACATGTATTTGGACGTTATGCAGACGCATTGTTTGTGCCCGGGCCATATGGTATTATCGCAAATTCAAATAGATCACAGAGAAATGAATATAAATTACAACCAAAACATTAAGTTTCACACGCCAATACGTTTAAATGTCCAGTGTTGGACAGTTGACTGATTTCTATGAAGTCAATCTCTGGTAAAGTCAATATTCATAACCAGCAGTATAACAATATGTTTTTCTAACCTTAAGGGTATATTTCATAGTGTGAATGAGTAATGAATATTTTTGTGGGAAAATGGAATTATAAGGAATTTTACTCTTTTATTTCTAATTTGGTTGAGATACGTAGATTCTCATTCCTTATTTTTAGTAAGTAGGCTTTTGAGCATAGGGCTAATTTAATGATCGACGAAATTATAGAAGAATGGCGTTTTTTTTTTTATATTCATTTTAGCATTCTATTCATCCAAACCTTTAATTCCTCCATCAAATTAAGAAAAAAAACGATGTTTATGAGAAAGGAACTTTTATACAGTATACATTGTAGTACAAAAAATTTTGAAGCAAAGCGAGAAAGTACTGTTTATCAACAAATTCTTCTCTATTGCATCAAGGTTTTCACAACCCTTTCTGTTTAGTACGCCAAAACAGGGTCTTATTTGGCAGAACAAGATAACTGAATAAATTCTAGCCCAATCAAAGACATTTTCTTTGTTAAGAAATGGGATATAGGGGCCTACAATTCGCCGAAAAAAAACCCGTTGTCATTTCATTATTCTCTTCTACGTTAATAAGCAAGTCGACATCCAGATATGAGTAAGTATCTGGAATAACCCTTTCCCAAACAAGACCTGGTTTTGACGTCCCTAATAGAAAAGGCTTGGGAAAACATTGAAACAAAAGAAGAAACTGCTGATAACCAGCAGTTTCTTCCTTTGTCTCAATAGGCCTATTTTGTATGCCATATTTTACACAAATTCCTATCTTAAATAACTTCCATTTTGTCATTTGTGGCAGTTTTGAAGTGGATCACCCTTAATTTTTGTCATTTGGGAAAGGGTTAAGGTCCCTTTTAATATGAGACCAATATGGACCCACATCAGTCTGCGCATACACGCGGTTCGGTAAAACCCCATATCGATGTTTTTCAACAAAAACCTCGTAACTGCCAGCTTGTTCTAATCTGCAGTTACGAGGTTCGCGTTGAAAAGCGACGATACTTTCCTATTATAGGGTTTTCATTATCTGTAAGAACTATAATATAGCAGAATGGGTCAATATTAAAACTTCAAGTTCAAATCAAAATTAATGAATGAACTCGTTATAATTGACACATTTCACTTTGACAATCTAGTTGGCTACACTTCACATTGCAGACGATAACTATATCGCTGCTTTTCTTCTAGAACCTCGTAATTACAGCTTAAAACAAGCTGTAGTTACGTGTTTTTGTATAAAAAGCGATGATATATAATCCGGTAATCAATGATAAAAGAGTGTTTTATGTCGACCTGATGATAAATAGATTTTATCTATAATAAACCATTATACTGGTCGAGGCATCAACAAAATTAGATCAACAAAATTAGATAATGATGAAATGATTGAATGGGGTTGAACGCCTCTTTCTGTTGTTATATGGTCATATCGCGGAGGCAAGAGCACCTTACTATGGATTCCTGTTTTTTCTCTCACCAGTACTACCACAGCATCCTTTCCGAATATCCAAGCTACTCGTTCACATAGGTCCAATCAGATGACCTGTGAAGTAGCTGGTTTTTTTTAGACAATTGATTTAGAAAATTTAATGTTGCATTACATAGGCCTAGCCCTACTGTACATGTCCGGTTTTTTGTGCAACACTCTATATCAGAAAAGGGTGGTATCGTTTGCATTTGCATTCGTCTTAATCTAAGATTGATCGCTTCGTTCCCTAAACAAGTTCTGATTTGACGGATAAAACGGTAAAGGCCTTCGAATGCAGTAAGGAATGAGAAGAAATTGCTGAATACCAGCAATTTACTGTTTTTCCTCAATATTTTCCACGGTATAAAATATAGTTTTGCTGCTTTTAGTAACACTTATTTTGTCGTGTGCAACACCTTCGAATTTATACAGGTTCAACAATGTTGATGTTTATGAAAGGGTTAATCCACGATTGATCGGTTAAAGAAAACGTTTTTACAGTGATTGATTGAGACATGTTTCACGCACGGTGCTTATCAGTAATAAATAAACGAACTGCGTTAACAAATGCAGGGCGCAAATAAATCTATACAGAAAACAGTTTCAAGGACTTTTAGTAAGGTTGAGGATGACTGTGCAGCACGAAAGTCGGGTGAGTGCAAGTTCTTATATGATCTTAACTATCTTAACCCATTAACAGACGACACAATTTGAGACTGGTCCAAATTCAAACATGCTGCAGACGACAATTTCAAGTGAATGAAATTGATTTTTTTTGGTCTTTTTGGATAGAAAATATTGTGGGAAATGAAGAAATTGCTTGTCACAAGCAATTTCTTCATTTTCCACAATGTTTTCCAGAGCTGTTATTTTAATGGGAGTCAAAAAGAGTCATTGTGTGGTAATGGGTTAACATTAACACAATTTTTCTCTAACCAATGCACCATATTAAATGTTTTTAGAGCATCGGTGCAAAAGAAGACAATGCTGTCAACCAGTACCGTTTCATTCTTACATGGGTTTCTGTGCTATTATTTCTAATTGTTGATAAAGTTAGGATTTGTGTGCAGCATTTAACATATTCAGGGAAAAGGAGAAAATGCTGGTTATCATCATTTTTTTCTTTTGTCTCAATGTTTTCCAAACCTTTATCTAATAGGGACGTAAATACAAGGTCTTGTTTGTGAAAGGGGTTAAACGAAAGATGCGTTGGACGTCTTTTCAATCTGATGTAAAATTACATATTGTCACGGCATTGAACAGCGTTTTGTCACGTAAAACACAAAACAAAAACGTTATAATTATTCTTTTTGAAGCTGTACTTATGTCAATGTTGTCGTTCATATATCCTGGCCTATACATGTTTAGTTCCCAGTTTTCAAGGGACTACTTCAAAAACAAAGAAAAATGGGAGTGATTAAAGAGAAAAGTTTCCGCTTTAAAGCAACACAAGGGAAAGGATTTCGTTTTCATTTGCGTCTAGAACTAACGTTTTAAAAGTGATAAATGGATTTCAATGAATCAGAGGTAATATGGTCGTAGCATTTCCCAATTTTTGTTAAGAAATAGAATTGATACCAAGCAATCATCATATTCATCATAAATCAATTCCATTTATCATTATTATCGCATTACTGCACAGAGACTCCTTTTGACAACCTCACAAGAAAAATGCTAGGGAAACATTGTGGAAAATAAAGAAATTGCTTGTGACAAGCAATTTCTTCATTTCCCACAATGTTTTCTAAACAAAAAACACAAAAAAATGTAAAATTCTAAGCCCTTGAAATTGTCGTCTGCAACATCTTTGAATTTGGAATGCTACAAAACTTTGTCGTCTGGTAATGGGTTATTTCTATTTTCACCAGGTATGTTCCGCCCCAACACAGTTCCGCCTACCACAAGTTGAATGCAATACGGATAGGAAACTTCTAGCAAGGCCACATCGTAGATTAGGTAAGATGCGATTAAAATTCAACAAAGTAAAAGACGTCGAGTGATTCATTTAGAAGTACATGTACAGATCCCGATAGATGACCTGACAGAGCTGATAGCGTAAGCGATTTAAATGGTAGCTTAATTAAATAGATAATAGATATCTTAAAAACGCGTAGATATGCACAAAATAGTGTACGCGGGACGTCCCAGTTCCACATCTGTTAAAGATACTTAAAGATATTTAATACAATATTCTGGTCTGAATAAACTTTCAAAAAATTTAAAATCTACACTGATTATTATCAACCTGTTATATGTGCATTTTGAGATTCACGCACCGTCCGTTTTTTTCTGAGGGCGTCATTCACATAGAATGGTAGAAAGCACCTTTTGAATGAAGATTTCTACCTCCTGTGAATCTCAAAATGGCAAAATTACGGATAGACTATCTTAAACTACATTCCTATTATTTATGTACAGCAACGGCCAAACTACGCAGAGAATGGTTACAGCAGAAATATGGTGACGAGACATCGGGCCAGGACCCAGCGTTAGGACCACGTAGTAAGACGTTCACTTTAGATGACAGACCACAGCGACGTGAGGGAAACAACGTCAATCTCCGCACTAATGAGCCGGTCAGCGGCGCAAATAACGTCTGGCAAAATGATATCATGAAAAGGTTAGACGTCGAAAAACTAATACGAGACACTTGATGTCGCATGCTTTTATTTCAAAATTAAATGAAGTTACCCCCCCCCCTTTCCAGCAAAAGAAGTGTTTAATTGGACCTACCCTTCAAGAAGAGGTCATGATTGATTCAATATCATTTGAAATCGTTTAGTAATATATAAAATGTACAAGTAAATGTTATAAATGTTTGATTGGCGTTTTAAGAGAGTTCATGGATCCCGGTCAGACTGATTTTAGGCACAGCCTGATCGTGAAAAATGGTTGTCTCAAATGCTATAAGGGACATTTTTTCCAGATCCTGGCTCAAATATATTCATCTTGACTACACAAACGTCGAGCGGCCAAATCGCTACACTCATCCCAAAAGAACTGTTGCCAAAATTTTGAGATTTTTATCATTTTTTTCAGACAGTTACCAGAGAGAATCCCCATCGTGCGACCAATACGTATACAAACAGCGCCTCCACGAACCCCTATACAAGACAAACAGTGCGATACCATGCCATTATTCTGGAAAGTCCCGCGGGTAGATAAGACAGAGTACGATAAAATACGGGGACGAATGCATTTTATAGATCGGGAATGGCCGTCCGAGAAGGTATCGTGGGTTCGGTTTTACCGGAATGTTCCGGAGATTCATCGGCGCAGCTGGATGCAGTGACGAAAAGTTCCGAAGGCGGGAACATACAACAACGAAGAAGAACTACCGTAATCCTTTCCCATACGTCAAGTTTCTAAAGGTTGGTCCAATTCAAAAGCGGCTGCAGACAACAAAATGGGTGTTGTAACAGATTAGATTTGAGTACGATATAACACAGAAAATATTGATGCAAAAGGAGAAAATGCTGTTTATCAGCATTTTCTCCTTTTGCCTCAATGTTTTCCAATGCCTTTTCTATCTGGGACGTCCGAACCATGTCTTGTAACATTTGGAAAAGGGTTATCCTATTTGAATGCATTTCTAAGATGAAATCAGTTTTTACACATCTTCTGCAACTGCTAAGATATTCAATTAAAAATTCTTTCCCGGACTTGGAAATACAATGCATTGAGAGAAGAAAACGCTACATTGAGGGAAGAGAAGAAACTGTTGATAACGTCGTGTTCCAGCAGTCTCTTCCTTTCAATTAATTCCGATTCCAAAGCACTTCCTGTAATGGGTCCTAATCTGTGAAACAAACTAAGAATGTTAAGGTTTCCCAGAAAATGTCCCGATAACAAGGACATTTTGGATAAAATACATTAACCCATTACCAAACAGCAAAATTTTCAGACTAGTCCAAATTCAAAGATGATGCAGACGAAAATTTAAAGTGAATGAAATTTTGATTTTTTTGTCTTTTTACATAGAAAACATTGTGGCAAATAAAGAAATTGCTTGTCACAAGCAATTTCTTCATTTTCCACAATGTTTTCCAAAGCCGTTATCTTGTGGGGAGTAAAAAAGAGTTACTGTGAGGTAATGGGTTAAGGTTTCCCAGAAAATGTCCCGATAACAAGGACATTTTGGATAAAATACATTAACATTGCACTAATGGTTTGTTCGAGACAAACATTGATACAGATCAGCTTGTGCCTAATTGACCAAACGCCAATCGACAGATCACTCCGCCCAACATAGAATATAAGACAAACAATTGGGATGTGATCGTTAATAGGGAACGATTTTATCCAGTTAATCGTGACGTAAATTCGGACAAACAAAATAGTACCGGGGTATTTCGTAGGTGTTGTTATAAAATCTAGTAACTACGGCTTGATTTAAGCCGTAGTTACGAGATTTTATAACAACACCGACGGTTTATCAAAACATAACGATAAACCTAGTCTATTGTAAGCACAAAATTCTTTGCCATTGGCATGTCCATTGTTTTGATTGTCAGTCGATAAATCGATACAATAACACGTGCAACGAAGAACAATTGGGGCATGACATTTTTCTGATCGCCCATTGGCTAATCGATGCTTTTGATTGACAGCCGGCGTTTGGTCAATTAGTCACGGCCGGGAATCACTTGACACAACATTTTTGATAATTTTCAATAATTTTGTGATAACAAATTTTTAGTTGTTGGTAATTTTCACAATAAAGAATCTGATACATGATACAATTGTGCATGTAAATTATAGTAAATACAAACTTTGACTCGATCTATTCTTAATTTATTCTTTTTTTTCTATTTATATATATCTACACAAAAAGATTTCATGCTCAAATATGTCAATACAAAACAGATGTAATGGCACTTTATAAAGGCAAAATAGAATGTAAAAATATTTATCAATTATTTTCATATCTAATATCAACCCTTTCCAAAACATTTTTTTTCAAAGTTTTAAAAGACCCTGCAGCTGACAAAATGAATGTTAACCCATTACCAAACAACACAGTTTTGGACTGGTCCAAAGTCAAAGATGTTGCAGACGACAATTTCAAGCGAATGAAATTTAAAGTTTGTTGGTCTTTTTAAGTAGAAAACATTGTGGGAAACGAAGAAATTGCTTGTCAAATGCAATTTCTTCATTTTCTACAATGATTTTCAAAGCTAATTTCTTGTAGGGAGTCAAAAAGAGTCATTGTGAGGGAATGGGTTAATAAAAGCTAGTATTTGTGAATAATAAGGCAGAAAATATTGAGACAGAAGGAGAAAATTCTGGTTATCAACATTTTACATCTATGTTTTCCTGAATTGTTTCTGTAAGCAAAGAACATACTGAGTTATAAAGTGAAATTGTTGATCATCATTGTTTTCTTCTTTTGTCTTAATGTTTTCCAAAGCTATCAATTAGGGAGTCAAGACAAATTCCATTTGAAAGATATTGGTTAATCCTTTCCCAAACAGCAAAAATTTGGACTGTTCTCATGTTAATGCTTCTGCGAATGACAAAATAGCCATTATAGGTGCTGATAAAGATGGGATTTGCATACATTATAGCGCAGAAAACATAGAGGCAAAAGAAGAAAATGCTGATCATCAGCATTTTTTTCTTTTGCCTCTATGTTTTCCCAAGCAATTATTTCAACAAGGGGCATGAAAAGCAGGTCTTTATTGTGAAAGGGTTAAATTATTTTTTCAGATCAATTGAGCTTATAATATAAATATGGAAACAAGTAATAAAAGCAATATTGCAAATACAGAGGCTGTACAAACAATATGAATTACAACATGGTTCACATTAAAATCTTATATCATATATCTATATACATTAACAAAACAAAAAGAAATGCGAGATAAAAATAGAATTTGGACCAGCAAACTCTAAAAATCATATCCTTTTAATTCTTAGAATTATAAAATATATTCCCTTCTAAAATAAATCCTGTAAAATATTGCGAAATGTTTAAACCTTTCCTCAATGTAACAAACTGCATTTTCTCATTTTCAATCCATAGTGTCAGTTTTGTCACCTGCAACGCCATCGAAAATAACCAAGTTAAACTCTTTCCCAAACAAGACCTGGCTCCCGTTTCTCAAAAAAAACTTAAGTATGTCCTCAGACTCAAATCTGAGCACCGTGCTCAAATCACACATGAACTTCAATTGAATACGAATCAACATTGATTGGTATTCAATTGAAGTTGAGCATGAACTCATGAGTATATACTTAAGTTTTTTCCAGACACCGGGGCCTGGTTTTGAAGTCCCTAACAGAATATGCATAGGAAAACATTGAGACAAAGAGAGAAAATGCTGATTATCAGCATTGTCCTATTTTCCCTCAATATTTTCTATGCTTTGTTTTACATGAACTTGTTCCTCACCAACATCCGTTTTGTTATCTGCAGTAGCTTTCTAATAGGAACAGTCTAAAATTTCGCAGTTTGGGAAGGGGTTAAAATTGTGTTGGTTTGAAACAGCTTATTTTCCCTTTATAAGCTCATTGAATCTTCCGTCTGCTCCGTAGGTTCACGTCTTGGAGGCTGGAAACTGTCAGATGGTCTCCAAAGTTTTAACTTTGACACAAGAGGAAAACCAAAGTCGCGTTTGGTTTTCATCATATATTTTCTTCCTCCCAAAATACAGTCAATGTACACATCCATACATAAAGCGTTCTGAAAAAAAAACCCACAAGTTTAAGTTTAACCCTTTCCCAAACAAGACCTGGTTTTAATGCCCCTCATAAAAAGGCTTGGGAAAACATTGAGGCAAAAGAAAGACTGTTGATAATCTGCTCTTTCACCTTTTGCCTCAATATTTTCTGTACTATAATACAATTCAGATTCTTATAAGTGTCAATTTTGTCTAATGCAACTGCTTTCGAAGGCCTTTGGAACAGGTTTAAATCCATTCTTTTATCAAACATGGAATACATGTACATTATAAATGGGTAACACCATATGCAAAGAGGATTAAGTTTACATATGTAACAACATTTGACCCATTCCTACAATTTCAAGAAAATGATTTTTTTGTTCATATTTTGGTCTCAATGGAAAGAAAACTTTGTGGATATTGAAGAAATTGCTTGTTTCTATTTTTTTCACAATGTTTACCAAAGTCTGAATCTTGTGGGCATCAAAAAGCGTCATTATGCTGTAATGGGTTAAACCTTTCCCATGCGAGATTTGACATCCCTCAGGAATTGATAATCAGCATTTTCTTTTTCATTCTTCAATGTTTTCTGTGCTATAATGTACACAAATCATCAACATCTATTTTGTTGTCTGTAGGAGCTCTCAAATTGGCTCACCCCAAAATATTGTTGTTTGGGATAAAGTATTTTATTACCTGAAGTTTCTGTATGTCCAGTAAGGTCACTTTGGTTGTAACAGGATACTTTACCACCGGTCGCTCGTCTTCTACAGAAATACTCTGGAAAAAATAGGTAAATATATTTTAAGGAAAGCCAGTTATATGACTTATGTGGTTGATCTGCATTTTCTCTAATTATTGTCAATACTAAGATACCATACTGTAAGCCACTTTTTATCAAAAGAAATTCCCCGAAAAAACATTAATAGGAATGTCTGCTAAAATACCTGTTTAAAAATGTTACAATTATCAAAACTTTTAATTTGTACCTTCGATGTGGATCTTTTTATCAGGACGAGTGATTTCATAAAAAGAAATTCTGTATTCTTTAATATGTTTGTGAAATACAAATGTCAAATAATTATTGCATTATCTTACCAAATGTGATTTTTAATTTGACCTATGATAAAATGGTATCAAAAGAAAGGTCTAGTCAAAAGAAAAATTGTGTGAAATAAAAAATCGATGTCAATTTTAAGTCCAATATTATCAAAAAATGTCAAAGGTCAAGTAACTAGGAGCCTTCTGTGTAATTGCGACCGATGAGTACCAACCACATGGTGTTAACCCATTACCAAACGACAACATTTTAGATCAGCCTAATTTCAAAATGTTGCAGATGACAACTTTAAACGAATAAAATACAGTAAATTTTGGTCTTTTCAGGTAGAAAATATTGTGGGAAATGAAACTAGACAGTCCTGGTAGCCTGGAAGCGCTCCACAGGCCTGATTGTTTGTCTTGTTGAATGCAATTTCAAAGGTTCAGGCTGCGCAAACAAGCAAATGCATGACCAAGCTGAAAATTACAAGCAAGTAAGATCGTATGGTCAGTAAGATTTCTGTGAAAGTTCTGTATTGATTAGTTAATACTAATGGTTGTAAAAGTGAAAATAAAGCCGAAAATGGCAATTTTGTCAATAAAAAGAGCACATAACTCATGATATAAAATTAAGATCAAGCTGAAAATTACACCAAGGCAAGATCTTATAGTCACCAACATTCTGTCCTAATTTTGTCTTAATTGATCAATATTTGTTACAATGTAGTTGCTAGAGTGAAAGCAATGTCAAAATAGAGCCGGAAATGGAAATTTGTAAAATGAAGGGCACATAACTCATGACGCAAAATTCAGATCAAGCTGAAAATTATACAAAGGCAAGATCTTACAGTCACCAACATTCTGTGCAAGTATTGTCTAGATTGGTCAATATTCGTATTTGCTAGAGTGAAAACAAAGTCAAATAGAGCCGAAAATGGCAATTTTGTCAATTTCAAGGGCACATAACTCATGATGTAAAATTCAGATCAAGCTGAAAATTATACCAAGGCAAGATCTTATAGTCACCAACATTCTTTCCTAGTTTTGTCTTGATTGGTTTATATTTGTGGATTTTAGAGTAAAATTAAAGTCAAAACCAGCTATATTTGACATTCAAGGGCAGATAACTCAGGTTATTCTAATTCAATCCAAATTCTTTGAAGGAATCTGAGAGGGTCACCTAAGGATCATTCTTGTGAAGTTTGATTGAAATCCATCTGGTAGTTTCTGAGGAGAAGATTTTTAAAGAAAAAGTTTACGGACGGACGCACACATGGACGCACAACGGACACACCGCCATGACAATAGCCCGCTGGCCTGTCGGCCAGTGGAGCTAAAAATTGCTTGTCACAAGCAATTTCTTCATTTTCCACGATGTTTTCCAGAGCCTTTTTCTTTAGGGGAGTCAAAAGGAGTTAATGTGTGGTAATGGGTTAAGACTTGAAATAGCAAATTTAGAATGCATTTAACCCCCCCTCTTATCTGTAGCTCTGAGCACATCAAGATAGACAGACAAGATAGACAGACAAGATAGGAAAATTACTGACGGTAATTAAAACTTTACTTTGGTAGAAAATAAAACAAATATCATACCGGGTTAGTATTACGAGTCCAAGCTTCACACTTGTCTGTGCTTCCTTGATTGACTATCCGTGTAAACACATGAAGAATGTTGGAGAAATCAGACTGGAATGACAGCTGTACCTCTACACCTATATCCTTAAATAGAATATTCTGGGTGGCAGGTTTTTCTGCAAAATATAGAAATTTCATAAATTATTTAGAAAGAAGTTACAGGTATAAATATAGTCAAGGTAGTTTACCCCTAATGAGATTCATGCGAAGTCAGAATCTTTGTGCAATGTTAACATTTGTTATGCGCCCAAACATATTCGGGACGTCATCCACCATCGAATGTTAACAATGTCACCAGATTAAATCTATCGTCGCATGAATCTCATTACGAGCGGACTACCTTATGCCACTACAAAAAAGTTGCAGTAAAAGTTTCAAGTATGCATTAGATCAAACTAGAAATCTATCACTGAAGGTGATAAAAATATCCCCGCCACCACCTTTGTTCGGACAAGTGTTTTTGTTGAACCAGGGGCCATAAGTCAGAAATTGTCAATCCGATTTTCTTGAAATTTAGTCAAATCAGGGGCCATAACTCAGAAAGGATTGGTCTAATTTCCTAACCCAGAAAGTAATGGTCTGATTTCCATGAATTTTGCGTCTTGCACATCTACAGGTCACAATGAACACTTGTGCAAAGTATGAACTAAATCGGTCCACAAGTGTAGGAGGAGTTGTCAGTACAAAGTTTTGGTTTTGGAGACAGACCAACAAACCATCCAACCAGTGGACTGACAGGCTGATTCCAGTATACCCCCTCCAAACTTTGTTTGTGGGGGTATAAACAGTGAAGTCAATCTCTAGGTTAGAAAAGAAATTTCTGCTGAAAATAGATTTGGTTTACCGTTATGTATAGATAACCGTCAGTGTAGTTATAAAAGTTTGTAACTAAAGCTTCAATCAAACTGTAGAAACAGATGAAATACTATTGTTTGCCTGATATTCTGTAACATTTTACTTGATCAAAATGAGCCCTATTGTCCAATATCCCATTTACAGTTTTGAATAAAATGATTATTAGACATCAAACAACACACACTGGTAAAGAAACACAGACCAGTAATAAACTGTTTATTTAACCCTTTCCCAAACAAGACCAAGGCCGCGTTTTACTAACATAAATTTTCGCAAAAACCTTGTAACAACACATCTGATTGAAAGAGAAATAATAACAGTAATTATTCGGCCAATCAGGTTTGTTGTTGTTTTAAAAATGTTCGTAAGTTTGTTAGTAAAACAGGCCCCTGGTTTTGACGTCCCTAATAGAAAATGCTTGGAAAAATATTGAAACAAAAGAAGAAACTGCTGATAACCAGCAGTTTCTCCTTTTGTCTCAATGTTTTCTGTGCCATATTGTACACAAATCCTATCTTTAATAACATCCATTTTGTCATTTGTGGCAGTTTTTGAAGTGGATCACCCTAAAATTTTGCCGTTTGGGAAAGGGTTAATGTTAACATAATTTTATGTTATCAATTCAAGATCCTTGCTCAATCTTAATCTATGACAAACCTAAAGCATTCATCCAGCGTAGAGTCCGCTCTTGAAATATTTCCGTCTCTCCGCGTGTCGAGATTTTATCAGCCAGAGATCTTCGTGGCTCTACCAGATTTGATCTCAGCTCTGGTATCTGTATGTGATTCTTACGATGTCGCTCATTACTGTTGAACTCTGAAAGCAACAGGTGTTTGAAACAAGAGTTGTCAGCGGACAACATAGCTCGCCTATACGGGAGCTTGTCACAAAAACAGCTTATTTCTATAAAGTAAGTCAAATTCCAAGGTCAAGGTCACAAGGTCAAAGGTCATGGTCCCAAATGCAAGGTCTTGGCAGGAGGTATCCATGTGTGAAATATCAAGGCTTTATCAATAATAGTGCATGAGATATAGGCCAGGTTAAAGTTTTTTAAAAGTAGATCAAACTCCAAGGTCAAGGTCACTAGGTCAAAGGTCATGGTCACAAATGAAAGGTCTTGTCGAGATGTATCCATGTATGAAATATCAAGGCTGTATCTGTAATAGTGCCAGAGATATAGACCAGGTTAAAGTTTTTCAAGTGAAGACGGGACGGGACGCGACGCCGACGCTGACGCCAACACTAGGGCTGTGACATTAGCTCCCCGGACATAAAGTCCCGGCTCGCTAAAAACATAAATGTTCATATCATTTCAAATCTTTCCTCAGTAACACAACCCTTATTTGATCTTTAATATCTGGGAAGAAACTTAAGTACATTCTCAGACTCAAATCTGAGCACCGTGCTCAAATCACACGAAATCCATGTGAACTTCAATCAATTACCCTTCAACGTTGGAGAGTATTCCTTTGAAGTTGAGCATGAATTGATGAGAACATACTTAAGTTTTTCGAGAAACTGGGCAAGGTCTTGATACATTGGGTACTCTTATAATTAAAAAGTTTTGGCCAAATTCCAAGGTTTTTTTTTTTTGATAACTAATAAACAGACATGGACAAAACAATATTAACCCCAAATCACTAACAAAGAGGGGCATAAAAATATACAGTTGAAAGTTAATAGTATTTGTAGTTTCATCTTTATATGAGTCACCAGTAATTCATTACAGATCTGGTTTATGCTGCAAAATTAATGCATTCAACCCTGTCAACTTTTCTCTTGCCCTGAAATTTATTTCCAAGGAATGCTCCTTACCTTCTTTCAGCTCAGAGATAACAGTATCAACACGGTGAATAATCAAGTGGTACAATAATATCAGAAAATGTTCAATAAATTTGTTAGTACGGGACCAATAAAGGGACCTTATCGGGTGTGTGAAAAATATCGACCCTAGTCAGTCTGCGCAGTCCGCGCAGCCAGACTAGGGCCGACACTTTTCACTTTTATGCAATTTTCTAAATCCGGAATGTTTTCGCTATATTACTATATGTTTATTTTTCGCATACGGGATCTGGTTGACCTCTGCTGAATCTGAACAGTTTGTCAAAATTTGGATTTTTGGAGCTCGGATAAGGTCCCTTTTAGCTTGACGGGTCACATATGTTTGAAGCAGTGAAGGTGGACAGACATAACACATTAGATCGATGTGGAGGTTTTTTGAAAAATCAGCTGATAAAAAAGTTATTGATGATCAACCAAAATAATTATTGAAGATTTTCTCAAATTCCGAGTCAAAAGATTATCCATCTTGATCCAACGCCTATATTTTTTAGAGTATTTTCCATAGATGAGTCGGAAGCAGTCCATTAACCCTTTCCCAAACAAGACCTGCTTTTGACGTCCCTAATAGAAAAGGCTTGCGAAAACATTGAAACAAAAGAAGAAACTGCTGATAACCAGCAGTTTCTCCTTTTGTCTCAATATTTTCTACGACACATTTTGCACGAATCATATCTTTGATAACATCGGTTTTGTCATTTGTGTCAGTTTTTGAAGTGGACCACCCTAAAAATTTTTCGTTTGGGAAAGGGTTAAAACCTGATTACTGTGCTCAAATGCATATTTTTCTGTAGCTTTGTTTGAAATATCATAGCCTATCCAGCTCCTTACCTTCTTTCAGTTCCGATATGAGAGCATCAATGCCCATATTTTTGGTGAGTATTTTGCGTAGATGAGTCACTAGAAGTCCATTACAGATCTGATTCTTGTGCTCAAAAGCATTTAGGCCAACACTCCTGGAAATAAAAATAACAAAAAATAATATCATGCAAATCCTTTGAAACTGGTTGAGGTTGATTTTATTTTCTATTTAACATAATAAGCATTAATTCAGTCAGACAATACCTGTATGCCCTTGATCTTTCGATATGAGTGCATGGATTAAAGGATGACCTTGAGGAAGGTCATATTGCATTGAACAGATGGATATGAATCAAAGAAGGTTACATACCAAATTTGAGCTTTATATGTCAAATTATTTTGGAGAAAAGTCCAATGTTAAGTTTTCCAACAGACAGACGGACAAACAGACATGAGTAAAACAATATGCCCCTGATTTTTCGATATGGGGGCATAAAAAATTTCAAAGCAATCTCAATTTAATGCAATCAAAAGCCCTTTCCAAAACATTATTTTCTATCTTAAATTGTATCCAAATCTTGTCTTTATCAACATCCACTTGGCTGTCTGCAATTGCTTTGAAATTAAAAGACATGTAGTTCTCAAAACAGCAAAATAAGAAACATACCTTCACAATTATAAATAAATCAAAACAACAGTAATCATCCTTGTTTAACCCTTTCCAAAACAAGACCTGGTGTCGACGTCCCTAATGTAATAGGCTTGGGAAAACATTGAAACAAAAGAAGAAACTGCTGATAACCAGCAGTTTCTCCTTTTGTCTCAATGTTTTCTATGCCATATTTTACACAAATCCTATCTTTTATAACTTCCATTTTGTCATTTGTGGCAGTTTTAGAAGTGGATCACCCTAAAATTTTGCTGTTTGGGAAACAGTTAGTCGAGACTTACGTGGCATAACAAAATACAGTATTTCCCTTGTCAGCTCTTCTCTCTAATGAAGGAGGCAATGAACATCTAGGTGGACTTAAAACCCTGTTTCTGAAAAGAGTAGACACAGGTTAACCCATTACCAGGCGGCAAAATGTTAGACAGGTCTAAATTCAACGTGTTGCAGATGACAATATCAAGTGCATTGATTATATATTTCATGCTGTTTTTGTGTAGAAAACATTGTGGCAAATGAAGAAATTGCTTGTCACAAGCAATTTCTTCATTTTCCACAATGTTTTCCAAAGCCTTGATTTTGTAGGATGTCAAGAGGTACCACTATTTGGGAAAGAGTTCAATATTTTACCATAATAAAACCATTGCCATAACAAAATACTGTATTTCCCTTGTCAGCCCTTCTTTCTAATGATGGAGGCAACGAACATTTAGGTGGACTTAATACCCTGTTTCTGAAAATAAACCCCACAAAGTTAACATATATATAGTCCTGCTTAAACAAAATACCTGTGTCATTTGCTATTGAAATGAGTAATTGCCAAAGTATTAGTCTGTTTTATCGGGTGTTACTCAAAAAAGTTAGTTCTGCTTATAACAATTGGATTATTAACAAGTTGCTTTAGGTGTAACCATAAGATTCTGAGGGCAACAACAATTTCCTTTTTATTACAGTGAACAATTCTAATAAGCAAGCATTGCATCTGTAGGAATTTTAACCCATTCCCACTATTTGACACTTTTGATGCCCCTCAAAATAAAGGCTTTGGAAAACATTTTTGAAAATGAACAAAGAGCTTGTGGCAAGCAATTTCTTCATTTACCACAAATGTAAAATTCCATTCACTTGCAATTGTCGTCTGCAGCATAATTGAATTAGGAACAGTCTGAAAATTTGTTTATTGGTAATGGGAAAATATACAACTTACTTTTTTCTACAGATATCCAGTATCATGAGTATAAGAGGCGGTGATTTTTTCTGTATATGGTCCAGCACCATATCTGCGCACACACATTCCTCGCATTTGTAGCCCGCAGGAGCGTCCGTCGGCACTAAATACGAGAGACCGTCCTCCTCGAACCCGTGTCCCGCGAAGTAAAACACACAGTAAACGTTTTTTTCCACGAGGTTACAAAACTCCAGCACTGCGTTCTCTATTTCTGTCTTAGTGAGGTTTAACAGTGACACGACTTTGAATTCGAGTTGTCGAAACAGTTCCTGCAGAGTGTGTACATCGTATCGCGGCGCGTTTAAGTTTTGTTCGCTTCGGTAATCAGAATTGCCAATCAGTAAAGCCACCTTGTCAGATGCTGTTGAGGAAATAAATATCAGAGCTTTAGATAAGAGGGGGTATTTTCAATATGCAATATTTACCTAACCCTTTCCCGAATGACAATATTTTGGGGCTGTCCAAATTGAAAGTTGCTGCAGACGACAAAATAGACATTGAGAACAAAAGGATTTGTGTATAATATAGCTAAGAAAATATTGAGGCAAAAGGAGAAAATGCTGATTATCAGCATTTTCTTCTTTTGCCTTAATGTTTTCCCAAGCCTTATCTAGTAGGGACGTCAAAATCAGGTCTTGTTTTGGAAAGGGTTAACTGTTGATCAAACTCCATATTTTTGGTACACATTGAAATTGTCTAGTCATAACAATGTTCTTGCTTGAAAACATTGTGGGAAATGAAGAAATTTCTTGTTGCAAGCAATTTCTTTACTTCCACAATGTTTTACAAAGTCATAGATCTTGTGGGGAGTCAAAAAGAGTATTTTTGTTGAATGGGTTGACAATTTTAGCCTTTTCTTCTTTTGTTTCAATGTTTAAAAAATCTTTCTTTTCTTTTAAAACTATCAAACTTTGTGCCGTTTGTGAAAGGGTTAAACTGATTACATTAACCCTTTCCCAAACAAGACCTGGTTTTGAGGTCCATAAAAGAAAAAAGTCTGTGAAAACATTGAGGCAAAAGAAGAAGCTGCTGATGACCAGAAGTTTCTCCTTTTGTCTCAATATTTTCTGCTCTTTGTTCTTCACAAATTCCTTCTTCAAAAACATGCATTTTGTTGTCTGCAGCCGCTTTCCAATTGGATCACGCTAAAATTTAGTCGTTTGGGAAAGGGTTAAATTACAAAGCTATTTTTTCTCGCTGTTTTTGTAAAGGAACTATGCGCATATATTGCATGTTTTACAATTTATAGACAAATTCTAGTTAAACATGCAAAAAAGATGGGTAAAAGATACACTAACCTGTAATGGTGTGATCCGAAACCAATTTCCTAACGTCCCCTGTGTACTGACGTCCGATAACACAAAAGGTTAACGGTTTAATCTCTATCACACAGCAACAAATTTATTACATAAGAACCATCACGTGATCGTGTGAAATCGGGTATCCGATTGTTGCATAGCAACGATTTACTGGTCTACATCCTACCCTTTCTTCTCTTTGTTTTCCCAAACAAGAACTGGTTTGACAGGTTTCCTTGATGGAAAAGGCTTCGGAAACAATGAGGCAAAATAAGAAAATGCTGATGATCAGCTTTTTCCCTATTCGCCCCAATATTTCTTGGGCTATTACAATCACTATTTGCATATCAATTTATACGAAGTTTACCATCTGTAACAAATTTGATTGGTCTAAAATTTCGCTATTTATTAAAAAGAATATCTTTGATAACCGTTAACGCACACCCATTTTAAGTTTCTGGAAAAATAGGCCTACAAAACGGATTTTGTAAATAAAACGCTAATTAATATATTCACAAGTAATGACGCTTTTGACGCATCGACCCCATACTGGTTTTGGAAAACTATGGAAAATGAAGTTATTGCTTACAGCTTCAGATAATTCTTAATATCACACAATGTTTTCTATAGAAAAGTGCAAGAAATGTAAAATAAAATCTGTTTAATATCTTAATTATTGTAGTCTTTTCATCACTGAATCTGGACAAGTCTAAAATTGTGCCGTTTAGTATCGTATTAAATCCAAGAAAATGATGTCCGTTTTCTCGTCGGTGTAAATGCAAAACCTCGTATGTCGATTCTTGCGATTTTCAAAGTACAAACGTGTGTATCCAGCTTAGACAATTCTCGCAGGTTTTGAGATACTTTTACTAACCAGTATTAATGATACATTATTTGTGAACAATATGTCCAAATTTCAAGTAAAACATTTCAGTTTGAGAAAAGTTATAATTACACTGTTTTCTCTCGCCTAATTTTCCTAAAACGAGATACGAGATATTGCATTTACAACAACGTTATGGTATCACATCGAGGGCTCAGTTCAAAACTATCGTAACTACATATTTTCCGAAATTCTGTTATATTGTATTTTCTGAATCTTTAGGAAGGAATACATTAATCAAAAATATATTTATAATTCAAAAAAATATTTTATCTCTTTAACCTTTTTTGTCTCTTCTGTTAATTTCTATAAGTTGTACTTACACTATTTTTTCTCTAAGCCCTCGATTTTAATGCTCGATTGATAATATTATTTCCTTTTCTAATTCTTGCATAATGACACCTAAAATTGACACTAAACAAGATAAAGACATAGGAAAACATTGTGGAAAATGAAGAAATTGCGTTTGACAAGCAATCTCTCCATTTCCCACAATGTTCGTTTTCTACCAAGAATAACAAAAAAATCATTCTCAATCTTTATTCTCATGCTATAAATATTACGCAAGGTCGGTTGCGTCCGAGAGCTCTTTAATTAGGGTTACCATAATTAGATCTACAAGTTGTTTTCAAACTGGGGTAACGACGTTTTCGGGCTTAGAAGAGGATAAACTTGGTATTTTATAATTGTACATACGACTATTGGCTTTATAACTCGAAACCGGCCTTACGGTAGAAAGCAGCGAAAAGAAGGAAGAACATATTTCTAACCCTTTCCAAAATAGCGATGCAACTAGACGCAGTAGACAATAAAAGCTTTTAACAAGCGGTTTCTTCATTTCCACATTGTCCTCTATGCCAACAATATAACTTTCAAAATTTCTTTACATTGAAAATGTCGTCTGCAACACCTTTCAATTTGGAGCAGTCCAAATTCTTGCCATTTGGGAAAGGGTTAAGCAAGAGGTCCATCCCTTTCTCTCAACATTTTCTATCCATACCTTTGCACGGGGTTTGCACATTCTTATTACAGGTGTAAAAAGTATACGATTTCAATTTTTCTGCATTAAGGTATTCAATCCCTAATTATCACCAAAGAGTCAAAGGCGAAATTTGAAAAGTGCGAATAATTCCTAAACCGTGTTGCATTTCCATTCCAAATACAAGTATAAGCATTTCGCATGGTTTAGCATTTTGAATTAATGCATACTTATGGAAAAATGTTCCAAATTATCCCTCTTGCATAGGAATATATCTAGTAAAATAATATTTGTAAATTATTATCTTCTTGAAATCTGGCGCGGTGAATAAACTTACATGTATGTGAAGTGTATTTACAAGTGTGTTATTGGATGCATTTCGTGTAGCTAGAAGGTGGTGTTTTTAATTACGATATGAAATACTTCTGTTGACTTTTCAAAACTTTTCGTTTTCCCAAATGACAGATAAATTTTGGGATAGGCCTATTTCGTGAGAAAAGATGAAATTGGCAGAAGGGTTACCTTGCAGAAGACAAGATCGACAAGATTGCTGTAATCTTAAACGCCTCTTACTTTTACTTAGCTTTATCACCTGGGCATAAAGGGTTGTTCCGAATCAACATCAAGGCCGCGGCATTCCAATCAGTAGGCAAAGGGAAGCCACGTGTTACACAGCCGAATACACATTTTCTTGTGTAACTTTGATTTCAGTTTAAATGGCTACTGTATACAGACGGACGTATTTAGATGAGGTATTTATCGCTTCCTTTATTCAGATTTTTCACTCAAATAAACACAAATTTGAAACAATTACGTTTTCACTATTTCAGCCTTTTTTGCTAAAATCAAACAGAAAAGAAGAAAAAAAAAAAGAACATATATCTACCCTTTTACTCCTTTCCTTCACAATTTTCAGTGAATTTTAATCTTTTTGTTTTCTGCAAACAAGACCTAGTGTTATCGTGCCTAATAAAACATTTGAGAAAACACGGAATGTTGAAATGCAGCTTGTTTCTGCCTTTGCATTCATTGATTTATGTGTTATTATAGTTCACCTTAATCCAAATTGATGGCTTCGACGCCATTTGTTCTTAAATTGGAATCGGACTACTTTTTCATCAAATTTTCGTTCTATCCATGACTTAGTAGACTATTTCTGAGCGTTTACTCGAATACAAATAGGTTATATTTTTCACCACATTAATGTTTCGTGGACGCACGAAAGGTAGAACTTTAACCCATTAGGCCTACCAGACGTCAGAATTTAAAAAAAAAATGTTGCATAATTAAGAAAATTAAAAATAAACGAAATTTTACATTTCTGGATCTTTCTGTGTAGAAAACAATTTGGGAAATGAGAAAATTGCATGTTATAAGCTATTTGTTCCTTTTCCGCAACGTTCTTGTGAGGCGTCACTGTGCAGTAAGGGTTAACATTTTCCCATAGGCAAAATATAGGATAGTCCAATTTGAAAGGAGTTGCTGAGCCTGATGACAATAATGGATTATTAAAGGGTATGAATTTGCGAAAAAAGGATAGAAAATATCGGGGCAAAAGGAGAAAATGCATGCTAATCATCAGCCTTTTCTTCTTTTGTCTTAATGTTTTCCCAAATCTGATCTATTAGGGATGTCAAAATAAAGTCTTGTTTGGGGAAAGGGTTAAATAATAGGTACAAACAAAATATCTGTCAATTTGACATTGTGGATAAACGAAACTGTTTACCAACAGCTTTTGCTGATTCTATCAGTTAACCCTTTCCCAAACCACAAAATGCGAACGACTAGTTTATGCCAATGCTACCAGATCTGAATGCTACTTGTATACATTATAGCTCAGAAAATATTCAGACAAAAGCATAGTTTTTTTTTCTTTTTGTCTCAATGCTTTCTTAAAGCTTTTTAGTAAGGGCGTCAAAACCAGGTCTTGTTTCGGAAGAGATTATTTTAATTTTAATGATGACAACCAAATG
Source organism: Fragum sueziense (assembly GCA_963680895.1). NCBI lineage: Eukaryota > Metazoa > Mollusca > Bivalvia > Cardiida > Cardiidae > Fragum > Fragum sueziense. The sequence continues at coordinate 31,465,542 of OY804598.1, forward strand.
GCCAAAAATATGTTTTATGTCAGGAATACTAAAATAATTCCAAAAGAGGAAACCTATATTTTTCACATAGTTCGAACAATGAGTCACATAACTATGGACAAAGAGTTAAACATCGTTTTCCAAACAGCAGATAATTGCATTTCAGTGAACTTTTGCATGGCACCTGTTAATGGGAAATGTCACAATGTCGAAATTTGTGTATTGAATAGAAAATTGTCACAATTGTACGAAACGCAGTACAACATTTATCTAATATTATTCTCAGGGGGGTTGTAAATTTACAACCCCTGACGACCAGAAATGTTAAAATCGAAACTTACGGAATTAGGCTTATTTCTATGCGAAGCAGGATGTCATTTATCCAGTCTTTTCGCAGGGGGGTTGTAAATTTACAACCCCTATGACTTGAAATTTTAAAATCGAAACTTATGAAATTAGGCTTGTTTTTATACGAGAAGCAGCACAATATTCATCCAATATTATTTGCTGGGGTTGTAAATTTACAACCCCTGATGACCAGAAATGTTAAAATCGAAAGTTATGGAATAAGGCTTGTTTTTACAAGAAACGGCACAACATTTATCCAATATCATTCGCAGGGGGGTTGTAAATTTACAACCCCTGATGACCTGAAATTTTAAAATCTAAACTTATGGAATTAGGCTTTTTCACATGAGAAACAGCTCATCATTTATCCAATATTATTTGAAGGGGGTTGTAAATTTACAACCCCCTTGATGTAAAACTGACTTGTAATATATAAGTATTTACATTAAAAAATGAAATACTGACTGAATGTTGTTGTTTTTTATTGGTCATTTCTGCAGAGAATTGTCGTCTAGCTACCCACAAAAGTGATACCAAAAATAGTGCATTTCATAATAAAATCAGTTTTTAAATAATAACGAGTTCTGTGAAAAGATATCAAATAAACACTTTAATCATATTGTTATACAACTCATGAAAACTAACAAGGAGAAATCATAAAGAAAATACATATATTCTGCATAAAAAAATATAATGTGTTAACACATTACCATGTAATGGCGCTTTTTGATACCCCACAAAAAATGTTGGAGAAAACATTGTGGAGAATAAAGAAATTGCTTGTGACAAGCAATTTCTTCATTATTCACATTTTTTTTTCAAAATCCCTAATCCCATTACCAAACAACAAAATTTTGGGTAGTCCAATTTGAAAGAACTTGCAGATGACATTTCAATGTGAAGAAATTTCTGAATTTTAAAGCTTTTTGGGTAGAAAGCATTGTGGGAAATGAAGAAATTGCTTGTCACAAGCAATTTCTTCATTTCCCACTATATTTTCCAAAGCCATTATATTGTGGATAGTCAAAAGGAGTCACTGTGTGGTAATGGGCTAACTCTTAAGCAATACATCTTGTATGTTCATGATTTTGATTTCCTAACTAGTCTTATCTGAGGAAAAAAATCAGAAAACACTATCAGATAAACATAATTTTTCCTTTTGCCTCTATATTTTGTATGTTATATTGCAGCCAACAATATCAAGTAAATAATATTTTACATATTTTGGTCTTTGTTGGTAGGAAACTTTGTGGGGAATGAAGAATTTAAATATTTGCTTTCTACCATTTTCCACTGCATTTTCCTATGCATTTATCTTGTTGGGCGTAAAAAAAGCATCACAAAAGGACTTTTTCAACCTTAAAGGGTGAGGGTAACAGATGGTCTAATTGCAAAAAATGATTTTGTTTAACAAATATGCAAAACTTTTGTGTTGACCACCTCAGGATGGTTAATGATATGCGATTCAGACAGAGAATGAGCCGAAATTACAAGACAGGTAGCCGAATTTAGGGAGAATCCAAACCTAACTTCAACCCCGTCACAGATGGGGTTAAAATCATTTTTAACTTGTTGCGCATGCGCATACAGCATACAGCGCGGACCCAAACGAGATTCATAGGTCAAGGTCGTCGTACAAAAAATTATGTAAACATCAACAAAAGAAAAAAATTGGTCTGAAGAAGAAAACAGATAGCGCTCAAAAAAGGGCGAACTTAGAGCGTCAGAGGAGATGCCGATCAAGACAGGTCATAATCAGAGATCAAATAGAGCGATGGAATGATGTGAAGGAGATCGTCAACGCACAGTCCGACTCCGATGTCGCCAAAGTTCGGTCATCTTTGTTTTCTATATATAGCGGTCACATGAGTAAGAACACGCTTCACTACCAAATTCTCGCAACATACCTTTCTATAAATAGTCGAAATGGATTGGAAAATCCCCCAGACCATTTACGCTTCGAAAAAATATTGAGGAATTTAGCGCAATTGGAGTGCAATTAAGTTTGTTGAATGAACTGGTATAAAAGGCGATTACATAGTCCTACTAATCACCATAAAAAGGTTTGTAAAGTTGTTTTTTGGAACAAATCTGGGAAAATGGGCCTTTAACATTATATGGCTGGGATCATACCAGTGACCTCTTAGATAGACTAGCCTTTTGCACCAAGCTTTACATTGTTTTGTTAAATTATATTAGCAGACATCTGACTGAACAGAAAATATGCATTGGGCCAATCAGATTGGTTGTGAAATAAAATTCAAATTTACACAAAAAAAATATTCGCAAGTTTGTTAGTACAATTGTACCCATATCTGCTCTCACCTGGTAGAAGTGCCCCATCTTTAAACCACTGATATTTGAGAGGTTCATTACATCGAGCTTCAACTGAGAATAAGGCACTACCCCCAAACTTTACTCTCAGAGACTTTGGTGGTGATATAATTTGTATTTCTGAAAGATAGAACAGACTAGCTTACATCACCGGCTATGTTTGTGAATGTATAACTATAGCATTTTCAAGATCTAGTAGATGTAACATGATTTTTCTAATATAGCCATTACACCCATTACATTTAGCTTCAACAGAGTTTAAGGCACTCCCTCAGAGACTTTGGTGGTGATATGATTTCTATTTCTGAAAGATATAATAGCTTATATCATAGACTATGTTTGAAAATATATAACTTAAGCATTTTCAAGATGAAGTATTTCTGGAAGATAGAATAGCATATATCATTTAGATTCATATAAATTCAGATTTCATAGACACAAAACTAATTTGAAGGAATAAATCGAAAGTCTAAATTTCTTTCAGCTAAAAAAAGTATTTCATCAACTATTTCCTATAAGGTTTTTACATCCCTTGTGCCTCAATATAGTATGTGGTATTATGTATATGTACACACGGTTTGCATGTATTGACACCTAGCAGCAGCTCTAAAACACATATTTTTTTGCTGATTGGGAAAGGATTAACCCATCCCCAAACAACAAAATTTAGGGTAGTCCCATGCAAAATCTGTTGAAGATGACCAAATGAAAGCTTATAAAGGTTGGATCTGAGCACAATATGACACAGAAAATATTGAGGCAAAAGGAGTAAATGCTGATTATCAGCGTTTTCTTCTTTTGTCTCAATGTTTTCCCAAGCATTTTCTATAAGGGACATCGAAACCAGGTCTTGTTTGGGTAAGGATTAAATACTAGTAAAATTTACCTGGTGGTCCATGTGGAAACATAACCCTTTCTGAAACAGAAAACAAAATATTTAAATTGTTTTTGTTTATCCCTTCCCCAAATGGCAGAAAAAATAGGATTTTCCAAATTAAAAGAAGGAGCAGATGTCATGATGAAATTATTTTCAATACCCTAAACCATCCTAAGATTCTCTTAACCCTTTACCAAACAACAAAATTTTAGGGTTGTGAAATTCGAAAGCTGATGCAGACAACAAAATTGACACTATTAAGAATCTGTTTTGTGTATATCATAGTACAGAAAATATTGAGGCAAAAGAAGAAAATGCTGATTATCAGCATTTTCTTCTTTTGCCTCAATGTTTTCCCAAGCCATTTCTAATGGACTCGTCAAAACCAGGTCTTGTCTGGGAAAGGATTAATATCATGTAGGAAACATACAAAAGAAACCATATTTCTGAAAGAAATAAACATGATAATACCTTTTAAAAAATATCAGTAAATAATTTTATTCTGATTTTTAGTGCAAGTCTTTAGACATAATACCCTAATTCGACCATTCAGAAGTTACTTCCATGTTTTATGCCAAAACCAAATATGGCACTTTCTTTTTTTCTTTTAACCCATTACCACACAATGACTCTTTTTCACTCCCCACAAGAAACTGGCTTTGAAAAACATTGTGGAAAATGAAGAAATTGCTTGTGACAAGCAATTTCTTCATTTCCCACAATGTTTTTCATCCAAAAAGACCTAAACATTAAAAATTCCATTCACTTGAAATTGTCGTCTGCAGGATCTTTCAATTTGGACTGCCCTAAAGTTTTGTTGTTTGGTAATGGGTTAAATAAGTCTTTCAAAATATCAAGTATGTATACATGTATACGTAAAAACATGAACACCAACTTACCATTTATAAGAGCCACTCTAGACCGTTCAGTTGTGATACCATTTTTAACCACACAATAATACTGTCCAAAATCATCCTTGGATCGTACAGTCATCTGATTGAAAGACATTTTTTTATTTAATAAATATAAAAGAATACAAGTATGAAAAGATAAATGTTATCATTACACTGGTACAGTACAGCTTGCACGTTTTTTGCCTATTACCGCGCATCGCCACGATTGGATCTTGGGTGGAAAAACGCGATGGTAGCGGCGAGCGCCTTTTCCCACCCAAAATCATGGGAATCGCGGCGATTTACCACCGCGAATCGCGGCGATTTGCGCGGACAGGTAAAAGTGTATTTTTGGATGATTCTTTTATTATTAACATGTATTTGTATATATATATATTTCAGGTTTTCAGGATTTGATTTGAACACATTGTAGGAAAAATATGTTCTAGCCAAACACCATTATTGTTAACTATGAAACCTTGTGCTAAGCGGGAAAGATCGCATTAATATCACATACTTTTAAATTTTTTCTTCTTTATAACCTCAAATTTTTGCGCAATCATCGGAAACAGTCTAAATGTTGAGTAGTCAAAATATTACCGTTTGGGAAAGAAATAGCCAATTTCAACATAAGCGCCTGATATTATTGTGCTGGTTTGCTGCAACATACGTACGGTATCAGGATCCTTGGCTAAGAAACACTTTTCAGTACATTCCAGGGCTAAAAGACGATTCGAAATAAGGACAATTGCAGAAAAAAATTCTATATTCTATAATAGCCTAAAACTGTATATTTTAATTTTCAAAAGCGATGTGTTATTACCGGACTTCATAGAACTTTATATTTTATAAAACATTGAAAATGATTTTATTTCTGAAATAGATCTGTTAAAGAACTTAAAAATACACTCAGGATGAAAATGATAAAAACTGTACAAAAATGCATTAAATACTGAGCGCTGTTAACTAATATTGGCTTTACCTGGCATTTCCACCCGAACGCGGCGATTTGCCGTGATCGCCGCGATTCCCCCCCATCGCTGCAATTCACGGTGATGAGCAGAAATTTCAAGTGGAAAAACACGGTGGCCGCGATGACAAATCGCCGCGATTTTCTGCCCGAATATTTTTTTGACCGCGGTGGGCGAGCGTTTTAGGCAAAAAACGCGCGAGCTGTACTGTATATGATGAGTCCTGGTTAAAACAACATGTTTTGAAAAAGTACTATTTTTGATACCTTGGCAACCGAGAACTGAGTTTTAAACACCTGGCGCTGTACTTTGTCAAAATACAAGAACAAGTTTTACTTTGTTTAATACTGTATGGAAAGATTTAATAACAAGAGCCGTCAGAGACTGATTATGCTCTCCCGAATAAGGCATTGTCACCTTTAACCCTTTCCCAAACCGCAAAATTTTAGGGTGATCCACTTCAAAAACTGCCACAAATGACAAAATGGAAGTAATTAAAGATAGGATTTGTGTAAAATATGGCATAGAAAATACTGAGACAAAAGGAGAAACTGCTGGTTCTCAGCAGTTTCTTCTTTTGTTTCAATATTTTCCCAAGCCATTTCTATCAGTGACGTCAAAACCAGGTCTTGTTTGGGAAAGGGTTAAGCCCGCTTTTTCTATGACATATCTTTTATGCGCAAATTTCATATAGCTTATGGTCAAGGGCATCTGACTTGCTAATCAAATATGAAATTTCATCAAATTCTGACCATAAGACTAAAAACAAGAGGGCCATGATGGCCCTAGGTCGCTCACCTGAAATTTGTTGCCTTGTTGAAATTCAACACTTAGACCTGAATAGCAGCAAAATAAGAAATGTTTCAATAAGGTTCTTTTTCCTGTGTTTTTCAAATGAATGTAACAAAAATTCAGCCTTTTTTAAAAGTATTTGCTCTTTTGCCCTTTTTCTGATACTGCTGCACTAATAGGCAATGGTTTAAATATTTACAAAATTCTTCTAACAAATTTGAAAGCCCTTCACCAAAGGATCATTCATGTGAAGTTTCAAGAATATTGGCCAACTGGTAAGGCAGCAGAAGATTTAACTTTTAGAAGATTTGGCTAATACTTTCCCCTTTTCTCATGCCGCGGCAGCCAGAGTCTTTGATGGAATTAAATTCTTATAACAACTTTGAAAGCCCTTCACCTAAGGATCATTCATGTGAAGTTTCAAGAATATTGGCCAACTGGTTAGGCAGAAGAAGATTTTTAGAAGATTAGGTTATTTTCCCCATTTCTCATGCCACGGCAGCCAGAGTCTTTGATGGAATCAAAATCTTTTAACAACTTTGAAAGCCCTTCACCCAAGGATCATTCATGTGAAGTTTCAAGAATATTGGCCAACTGATTAGGCAGGAAGAAATTTTTCTGAAGATTTGGCTATTTTCCCTTTTTCTCATGCCACGGCAGCCAGAGTCTTTCATGGAATCAAATTCTTTTAACAACTTTGAAAGCCCTTCACCCAAGGATCATTCATGTGAAGTTTCCAGAATATTGGCCAACTGGTTAGGCAGAAGAGATTTTTAGAAGATTTGGCTATTTTCCCCTTTTCTCATGCCGCGGCAGCCAGAGTCTTTGACGGAATTCAATTCTTTTAACAACTTTGAAAGCCCTTCACCCAAGGATCATTCATGTGAAGTTTCAAGAATATTGGCCAACTGATTAGGCAGAAGAAGATTTTAGAAGATTTGGCTATTTTCCCCTTTTCTCATGCCGCGGCAGCATAGGTCTTTGATGGAATTAAATTCTTTTAACAACTTTGAAAGCCCTTCACCTAAGGATCATTCATATGAAGTTTCAAGAATATTGGCCAACTGGTTAGGCAGAAGAAGATTTTTAGAAGATTTGGTTATTTTCCCCTTTTCTCATGCCACGGCAGCCAGAGTCTTTGACGGAATTAAATTCTTTTAACAACTTTGAAAGCCCTTCACCCAAGGATAATTCATGTGAAGTTTCAAGAATATTGGCCAACTGGTTAGGCAGAAGAAGATTTTTAAAAAATTTGGCTATTTTCCCCATTTCTCATGCCACGGCAGCCAGAGTCTTTCATGGAATCAAATTCTTTTAACAACTTTGAAAGCCCTTCACCCAAGGATCATTCCTGCCAAGTTTCAAAAAGATTGGCCCACTGGTTTGGAAGGAGAAGATCTTTAAAGAAATTGTGGACAGACGGCCGGACGGACGGACGGACAACGACCGATCACAATACCTCACCTTGAGCACTTTGTGCTCAGGTGAGCTAAAAATTGAGGAAAACTGTATTTCACCTTAAGTCCCCTTTTCCTATGACGAGGCCTCAAATCCAAAAACCCGGAAAGATGCTTCGGCAATTTATCATAGGGAGTTCACATGGTAAGTTTCATTTGATTTGGCTCAAGGGTTATGGAGAAATTGCTTCGGACGGACGGAATGACGGACGGACAGACAAAGCGGCGACTATATGCTTTCCCTTCAGGGAGCATAAAAAAACAAGAGCTGTCCATAAGACAGCGCACTCGACTTTTCTAAGTTGCTTAACCCAGTATTTCTAAGTCAAAAAAGGTTAAAATTCCAGTAAATTAAATGTGAGAGTAATGAATCTTTGCCTAGAGGCTAATATTATTGTCACAAAAGCATGTGCAAAGTTTCAGAGCGATAGCATAAGTAGAAACAGAGATATGAGATGCACATAACAACTTATACTTATTTTCTAAGTATAAAGGGGCATAACTACAAATATAGTGGAGCCAGGGTCATGGGCCATGGTAGTAAGGTAGAGGGTGTGATAGTGAATAAGTATTCCAAGTTTGGGTTGAATCCCTTTGATAGTATGGAAGGCATTGATGTTTGAAAAAACTTTAACCTTTGTTACAACGCCGACCCCGACGCCGACGCCCGGGTGACAGTATAAGCTCTCATTTTCTTCGAAAAGTCGAGCTAATTAGTAAAACATCTTTGCATCACCCAAAGCCTATTTAACATTTTACATCCACATTTTTAACACTCTTACCTCTAACTTTGGAGAGAATTGCTGTAGTGGAAAGTCTCCCTTGAACCACTGATACACTATAGGTGGATTACCGTTAGTTTCCACGGACAGACAGAATCGTTCATTCATACCAACTGTAATGTCTTGAGGCTGTCTAACTATCAGATTCGGTGATGCTGAAAGTTCATAAACATTTCCTATTTCTACCATATCATATACAGTCGAAACTCGTTGTGTCGACTTTTGTGGGCCGCTGAAAATACTTTGACTTATCCGAAGTTCGACACAAACACCAGCCATCAAAAAGCTTAAGTTCTCCTGGAAGTCTTCGGCGTAAGTCGGGTTATGGCTAAAACAACGATCTGAAATAACTCTTCATGTAGGAGGGGTAATATTTACCAGTGTACATGTAATTATTGTACGATGTTCAAATATTTCAAGACAAGAGCCGTCACAGACGGATTATGCTCCCCGAATAAGTGTTTGTCACAAAATAAAAAATATCATACATTAAGCCCCCTTTTCCCATGACAGCTTTTTTGTACACACATTATTTACAGAATATGGTCTAGAACATCCTGTTAATTACATGAGCACAAAATTTCATCAAATTCTGCCCATTAGATGAAGAGAAATAAGAGAAAAACTAATTTTTACACTAAGGCCCCTTTTTCCATGACGCAGCCTTAAATTTACAAACGGAGGAAAAAGTTCCTAGGTATTGACCCAGGGAGTTCACATGTGAAGTTTCATTGAATTTGGTCCAAGGGTTGCTGAGATATGGCTGTGGATGGACGGACGGACGGACACACGGACGGACGAACGGACGGACGGACAGCGTGGCGACTATATGCTCCCCCGAAATTTTTTCGGGGAGCATAAAAACGGAAGCTTAAAACTACCCTTGTTGACAAAATATGGGTAACTTAACGTCGTCTGCAAACGGTCTTTCTTTCGCATGTATTTTTCACGTTTTGTGCAATCTCAAGGTGAACTGACAGCAGAATGTGATCAGCCCAGTTTTCACACCTTTCGATCAAGATTTTAATCCCTATTGTTCGAAAATGTGTTAATCGCCTAAATTTGGGGTTTGACAGCCTAGACAAAGTGACTTTGCTAATCAATTAACGAGCTGAACAGGTAATTTTAAGGTGAAATTTTCATACAGACCCGCAAAAAAAATCGACTCATCCGAAGTTGATGATTTTCCAAACTCGACATAAACGTCGAAATTTATATGAAACAAAGAAGGGACAAAGTTGGTACTTTGAAAACACTTCGACTTATCCGAAAAATCGACTCATCCGATGTCGACATAACGAGTGTCGACTGTACTACATAACTTGATTTTAGATTCTCTTACCGTTCAAATTAACATTCTGTCATTATTTTCAACAAAAATACAGGCAATATTGGTCATGACCAAAGGACTTTATGTCATGCATGACAGATATTTGCCCACTGGAATTTTTTTTAACCCTTTCCCAAACAACAAAGCTTTAGGGTGATTCACTTCAAAAACTGTAAAAAATGACAAAATGGATGTTATTAAAGAAAGGCTTTGTGTAAAATATGGCTCAGAAAATATTGAGACAAAAGGAGAAACTGCTGGTTATCAGCAGTTTCTTCTTTTGTTTCAATGTTTTCCCAAGCCATATTTACTAGGGACGTCAAAAGCCGGTCTTGTTTGGGAAAGGTTAAACTATAGCTAGCCTACAGAATGTTGTAAATGTTCCTGAATGTGACGGCAAACAATGTAGATGTCATAAAGATGTGCATAAACAAATTGTTAACAGAACAATACTTTTTCAAACAGTATGAGAGTCAGGCTCCCTGTCAATCTATTTTCCTTTACCCCTTTCCCAAACGGCAATATTTTAGGGTGATCCACTTCAAAAACTGCTACAATTGACAAAATAGATGTTATTAAAGATAGGATTTGTGTAAAATATGGCACAGAAAACATTGAGACAAAAGGAGAAACTGCTGGTTATCAGCAGTTTCTGCTTTTGTTTCAATGTTTTTCCAAGCCTTTTCTACTACGGACGTCAAAAACCAGGTCTTGTTTGGGAAAGGGTTAAACAAAACAATACTTTTTCACAGAATATGAGAGTCAGACTCCCTGTCAATCTTTTTTCCTTTAATTTGAAATGTGATTAGGGTAAAAACTTGTGAGCCTCACATATTTAAGCCTTGTAAACTTTATTTTAACCCTTCCCCAAACATGACCTGGTTTTGACGTCGCTAACAGAACAGGCTTGAGAAAACATTGAGAGAAAAGATGAAACTGCTGATAACCATCAGTTTCTCCTTTTGTCTAAATATTTTCTGTGCTATATTGTACACAAATCCCTTCCTTTTGAACATCAATTTTGTTGTCTAGAGCAGCTTTTAAATAGGACCACCCTAAAATCTTGTCCTTTGGGAAAGGGTTAAACATAATTTCACATTTTGGCAACATTTTGGAGGAAATATTTCCTTAGAAATAAATACTCACGACAACTGCCAGCTAATCTTGACTGGATCATTTGTGCAGCTAGGGTTGTGACATCCCTAATAGAAACGTCTTGGGAAAACATTGAGGCAAAAGAAGAAAATGCTGATAATCAGCATTTTCTCCTTTTGCCTCAATATTGTCCATGCTATATTGTACAGAGATCCTGTCAGAAATGTACTGGTATACTCACTACAACTGCCTGTTAATCTTGACTGGATCATTTGAGCAGCTAGGTAGTCCTGATCAGTAAGGCTGTTGTCTATACCATTCAATGGAGATAGAGGCCCTGGTAAAGTAGAGTAAAGGTAGATATTTAACCATTAGTTCAATATAAGTGCCTGCTAATCTTGACTGGATCATTTGAGTAGTTAGGTAGTCCTGATGTGTAATGCTGTTGTCTATACCATTCAATGGAGATAAAGGCCCTGGACAATTAGAATAAATTTGGAATACAAATATTGATATATTGCTTGATCGCTAGCCAAACCTACTCCAAAATAAGAATACAGAGTCTCTAGGTTGTTGCTTTTCTTAACAAGAGCCGTCAGAGACGGACAATGCTCCCAGAATAAGGCATTGTCACAATAAATATATGCCATGCAGAGCTAATACAAAGCTAACAAATGTTAAGCCCCCTTTTTGCATGACATATTTTGTATACGCAAATTTTAAATAGTTTATTGTCAAGGGCATCTGATTTGCTACTCAAATATGAAATTTCATCAAATTCTGACCATTAGACTAAGAGAAATTAGAGAAAAACTGTATTTAACCCTTTCCCAAACAAGACCTGGTTTTGACGTCCCTAATAGAAAAGGCTTGGGAAAACATTGACACAAAAGAAGAAACTGCTGATAACCAGCAGTTTCTCCTTTTGTCTCAATATTTTCTGT